>SNQN01003050.1:0-26270 GCA_008642245.1 Bassia scoparia
ACGTACTAATCCGTTCAGCGGCGCCATCAATCCACGATATGACGCCACTGATGGTAAGCAGAGATTTCGTCCCGCACTATTCTGGTTCCTGATAGACTGTCGGAAACTGTAGCATAGTTCCCAAGGTCACCAACGTTCCCAAGTCCTCGCCTCCTCACTGAAATTCTTCTGATCTCCTCGTGGTCGTTGACCGTAGACGCTGGGTAAACGGCGCAAAGCAATCTCGCGCGCGCTTGCGACGACATCTAACACCTCCGCTCACCTTACCCGCGTCGAGTTCCCGTTACGACGTACTCGACAAAAGTTCAACTCGGCGTATGTCTGGCACACTCGTACAACGGGACCTCGTTTGTACAAAGATCCAGCTACCCGACGTACCGCTCGTCTCTTGGTTGTTGTGAGACCGACACCCATAACGATAACAGAATGCTACTTCGCAGTCTTCGTCTTAAGACGAGACGCTACCCGATTCACGCATTGAGTCGTAATAATACGACAGCGCCCAAGATTGGCACTCTACTCACTTACTCTTTCCGGCAAGGCTTGTGATACCATTATCATCCGCGAACACTGGGATGACCATCCCAGCCAGCAACACGTGTTTCTCAGTCAGTTGAGTCCGCAGATGAAATTCCAGAGTAACACTTCTAGGCTCGTCTGCAATCTTTTGTCCCATAATTTGACCATAGCCCTCCAGTCGTGACAAGCCTCGCTTTCGTACTCCTCTGGCGTAGAACACTGCCTGTGGTTCCAGTACCTAAGCGCCTCATCTCACACGTCGGTTAATTCCTGTCCTATAGAAAGCCCAGTGGCCACGTAGTGCGGTTGGAGTACGCTTAACGCCGGATACGCAGCTCGAGCTCCACGTCAAGGTCCCTCAGAATCTTATTTCATTCGATTTGAGCACCTCCCCTGTAAGCAGGCTAGCACCGGATCCAGTATTAGACCTTTTTCCTAACCAATGCAGACTCCTTGACATGAGCACCTCCGCGCCTAGCCAATCAGGATGGCCAACCTGGACGAGCCCCTCCTATTCCTCTCTTACCCGAGCGCTAAGTTTTTATCAACACACTCCCTCCGTAGCACGATTTATGTACCTCTTCGACCATTGCCGATAAACGCCGAGTCCACTCCTCCACTGGGATATGTCTTCTATAGCTCGGCGCCCGGGGTACTACAACCAAAGTCCATGAGCGCCCTCATTCCAACTTACAGATATATCACCAGCGCTCCTTTTACCCAACTAGTGCAAGGCCTTCCATCCTACGCACTGACCATCAGCACCTACGTGTATTCGTAAGCATATAGCGGTCCCAACTCAGTTCTAGAGCTCGGGCACGTCCTTGCATGGCTCCCATTCGGAAAGGGTTTAATTCGTCCCCGCGTCTTCGCAGCGATTCCTGCAGCACATGTACCATAGCATCACCTCTGATCACTACCACATCCCGCTTAACGATCATTCTGTTTTCCACACGCCGACCTATCTCCATCTAGAGCTTCGAGGCAGATCAATGCTTATCGACGAGCTGTAAGACATGTTCGCCTCTGTGAAAATCCTGATTAACGCGATCATCGACTACAAACCCCGTTAGTGTTGCGCGACGGAGAAGATCTCACTCTTGCCGTGGTCTTCCTCTCAAGGTCAAGAAAAGTTTGCAGAGACTCCTGTAAGTTGCTTTCCTATGTTTTCCTTCCACTTTTCTTGAGAGCTCTCCTCATTTCCTTGCCTCTACTCCTTACGATAACAGATTTTATGAGAGGCTCCTCATCCTCTTCTTCTTCTCCAGATCAGTTCACCACTTTCTCAGGGTTTTCCCTTTTCAGACTCTTCCTCACCTTTTTCAGTATCCTTTTGTTTCCTCCTTCCTCGTCTAACTTCTTTTCTCCTTCCTAAACACACACTCTCCATCTTTGACAGTGAAACCCTAGCCTATGCATGTATTGGGTTGAATGAAATGATATGTTGCATGGTAGGACTTCTTTTGTGCTTATATGCCAAAGCTTTCAAGAAGGTCATTAAGAGATACCATACCCAATTTTCATGTTTTGGGAAATAACAGTGGGTAAGGGATTTGGATCATCAAAGAGGAAAGTTAATTTTGAATTTTGTTTTTCAACGGCAAAGTAGATGAGAAGGGCATCCAAGTGGTTCGCCTATCTTTGTGTTGAGTTCTTGGAATATGGAACGAAGATTAAGGTGGAAAAGTAATTTTTTAATGGGGAGAATTTTGGTTAGTTTTTACATGGGCTAGGGTTCGCAAAGATTCAAACCATACTATCAATACAGACTCCCTCATAAGATTTCTACCAAACCCATTTCAACAGTTTCTTCATAAAGCTCCTTAAAATAATCATCAAACCCTCATCGGGCACACCAAATGCCTCACTCAAATCAGCAGCAGTAAACTCAATAGTTTGATTTTTAATTTTAAAGGAACATAACTCCTTTTCATTATTAAAGCTCTTGTAAACTGATCCATGATTAAGTAAGACACGTTTTTATCCAATTTCAAACAAAACTAGTCCATCCTGAAAATTCTAAAATCAGTGAGTTGTGTGAACTTACAGCCCTGCCACCAATCCTTATTGATTGCCATACCCATCATGTTATAATTGAGCAGCGAGGCATCAATCAAGCACGAACATGAATTTTCCTACCATCGAGATGTGGCACCCAACTCCTCCCATGCCTTGTTTCTTCGAATTTTTCTCTTTCTTTGACCCTCACGAACCATGCTCTCATCCTTTTGTTTCAGAGGATTTCATGGGCATTGTGAGATGTCCATGGGTTGAAAATTTGAATTTTGGGACGAAAATAAAAAATTTTGTTGGGAATAGAGATGAGAATTTTGTGAGTTCAGTGAGTTTGGAAGTGTTGTGGGTTTTGGAAGGGGTTTTTCAGTTTTAAAAATAGTTGGTGATGGTGACCTTTTTTGGTTTGTTGTGAAAATTAAGGTGAATTGTGGGGTAAAAAAGAAGAGGGGGTAATTATTTGTCAGTAAACTAGTACTCAAGGATTCAATGATTTGACATGTTTAGTGGGATACTTTATAATATTGAAATGAATTGATATAAATTGCATTCGGTTCGATATTTAGGAATTTTTAAAGCTTGAATGCAAAGCAGCTAATGTGAATTGATATTTGAAGATATTATTTTGTGTTTTCACAATTAGCCGGAAAAGAAAGAAATAAAAAGTAAAACTTTAATTAGAGTTTTTGTTTTAAAAATACGAATTTTGAAACTATTTGAACAAAACAATAGCTTGGACCACTTAATTAATTTAGCTTGCTCATTACTTGTGCTTCATGTAGCGACACAAGATATTATACATGCACATACTTAGTTATTGTTGTTTCACATTCAATTGTGTATGAGGAACTATTACAAGAATTATTTTAGATGTACCTTGGGTATTGGAGCACCTCTTAGGCATAGTTGAATTCATTCCAAAGTCCATTACGCATTCTTTCAAACCTGCCCTTGCTAATGTTTAGTCAAAATATAAGTACTTGATTTTTCAGTTTCACAAAAAACAATTTGATAGGCCTTTTCAACATATCTTTAAAAATTGGGTGTCAATATGATATGCTTACTTTTGAATGGTGCACTGGATCCTTAGAGATACAAATGCACTTGTGTTGTCAAAAAGGAATTGCGAAGATTCAACCTCAGTCCACTAAGCCTAGTTGTTGCTTAATCCAAAGAACTTGAGAGCAACATGCAGCAGCAGCACATATTCAGCATTCAGCAGTTACAATTAGTTGCTACTGTGTTTGTTTCGTTGTGAATGCCCAAGGAAACAAGACAAACCCGAGGACTGGGGAGTGTCCTGAGGTGGACTTTTTCTGTTACTAAATCACCTGCATAGTAGCATCAGTAATCCTTTCAAGTCAAATGTGTTCACTTCAGGATAGAAGAGACTCATGTTTTCAAATTCCTTTAAATATGGAAAAATTCTTTTAAACGCTAAAAGAGATGTGATTCCCTTAGGAATGAGATTGAAATGTGCACACACACCTACACTGATTTGAAAATATTCAGATTACTAGCAATTAAAATAGTGAAGAGAAACCATCTACCTCTATACCTTTTTCTGATCTACAGAATACTTGAGGGATTCATCCAATATGAGTGTCCAACTCCCATTGGAGTATATGACTTTGACTTGATCGAATTATATATTTCTTCAGAAGTTCCTTGATATACTTTTGTTGAATGAATCGAGTTCCCCCCTCTCAGTTTCTTATTTGCAAAACCAAGAAGAAGTTTAACTCTCCCATCATGTCATTTCGATTCCACCAACTCATCAATTCAGTAAAATACTTACCAAGTTTCTCATTAGTTGCACCAAAAATAATGTCACAACATATATTTGAACAAACTAGTAGGTCAGTCCTTTGGTCTGTAAGAACAGTTTTTATCTACTTTTCCTCTGTAAAAGCCATTTTGTAATAGAAACTTTGATAGCCTTCGTACCAGGACTCTGGGTGCCTGCTTAAGGCCCATAGCGAAGCTTTGTTCAAGCTTGAAAACATGATTAGGAAAATTTTCATTTTCAAAGCCAGGAGTTGCTTCAACAGAAACTCCTCCTGAAGATAACCATTTAGGAAAGCACATTAAGTCCATTGATTAAAAGTTTGAAAACCCATAAAAGAAAGCAAAAGGCAATAAAGATGCGAATAGCTTCTAACCTTGCTACAAGGTGCAAAGTTTCTTCGAAGTCTATACCTCTTGTTGATTATACCCCAAACTTTAAACTAGTCAGGCTTTGTTTCTATAATTGTGCCATAACTCAATCTAGGCTTGTTCCTAAAAAACCCATTTAAGACCATGAACTTTTCGTTTTATGGTGAGGGTTCAATGCATACCCTGTTTCTTTCAAATTTCATTCAGTTACTTTCCGCATAGCCATTTATCCAGTCGGATTTTTAGGGCTTCTTTCATGAGTCGTCGGTCAACAATGGACAGAAAAGCATGGGAAGGCACAAAGAATGTTTCTAGCTGGGCGCGAGTTTGAGTTCCTTTAATTTAATCACTGGATTATGAGATCAGTAGGATGAGGATTTTTTGGTTGTTTCTAGTTTAGGCGGAAATCTCACGAAGAACTCCACTTTGAGGTGGTCTCAGCATGAGTTCCCTCTGTTCGTCCCACTTCCTCAGCATGTTCTGTAGTAGTTTTCCCTTCAGCATTAGGGAAGAAACTTCTTATTAACAGGTTTGTTCTCAACCTAACGCGGAGTTTCTTTTTGAACGGGTCGCTGAGTTCCTCATCGGATTCTTCCTTCTTACAATTCCTATTTTTCAATATCATTCATTTTCTAGTTCCATGGAGCTTCAAAAACGTGTGTTAGCTTCATCAAATATTAACATGGATACTTTCTTCAACACACATAGAGTTTTATAACACTCTATATGCTTGCTATGATTAGGAATAGCCAAGGAACACCAAAACTTCATCCCTTCGCTCACAACCTTACCCAAGTTCTCTTACCAATTGTTATGAACACCGCACCTGCACCAAATTCTTAAAGGTCTTGATATGTTAGTTTTTACCTTTTAAAATTCATTATTGTTTTCTTTAGCAAATAGTCTCAGCATAAACTCGATTGATGATATAGCAGCAGTGTAACTGCTTTGCCAAAAAGTTCCTGGCAAAGACCACTGGCTATTAACATTGTTCTCAAAGCCAATTCCTCCAAAGTACTGTTTTTCCTTTCACAACTCCATTTGTTGTGAGTCTAGGGAGCAGAAAGTTAATGGTTCATTCCATATCCTGCAAAATCATCAATGTGAATTTCTCAAATTTTGTTTTCCATGATTCAGGACCTATTGGGACTATTGAAAATCCACTTTGTTTTGTTATCCTTTTAGGTCAAAACGCGGCAAAACTCATCGAAAGTTTCATTGCTTGCTTAATAAGATCCACCCAAGTGAACCTCGAGTAGTCATCAACAATAACTAACACATATCTCTTTCAACTTCTACTTTGGATTCTCACTGGTCCACACCAAAATCAATGTGAATAAACTTCTAAAAAGTTGGCTTTTGTTATCATGTTTACTCTGGAAAAAAGTGACACTAAATTCTTCCCCTTACACAAGCATACGATATGATTGACCAGGGGAACTTGACGTTGGAAGACTAACCACCAATTTCTGTGAGTTGAAGCTTGTCATAAGGGAGAAACTTGCATGTAAACCTTTTGTGCCAGATTTAAAGCATATCCTCAATCACACGAGACAGGTCAGATTGTCCTTGGGACAGTGTTGAGATCCACGTATATAAGTGTTCCTTCTCCTGTTCCCTTCTAGAACAATTAAAACCAGTTGGTTGTTTGTGATGTTACAATTTTCAGTGAGTAATTTTTTTTTTTTTTTTTTTTTTTTTTTTTTTTTTTTTTTTTCTACTTGTGTTACCTTTGTCACCAAATGTGATAACTTAGTAGATTATGTTTAGATCCTCGACTAAAAATACATTATCAATACAGTGAGAATGGATTACCACTTTACCTTTGGCTAGGATTTCACTTCTTATTATCACCGAAAGTCACAGTTTCACCAATATAGGCCTCTAGTGAGAGAAAATTTGGATTTGTCTCGTGTCATGTGCTTAGAACAACACTGTCGAGTACCAGTGTTGTCCCCCTCACTAGACTTGCAAAAGAACTTAAGGGTTATATGAGAACCGGTTTCCTCAAGTGCCTTTGAGGAGGAAGTGGAAGCTTTTTCATCTTTCTTAATCCACACTTGTTTTATGGCTGCTCTTAAATGAGTAGTGCTTCCTATGCATTATCTACATTAGTGAGACGGTTTTCCCACAGAATGTGCAAAACCTTGTTACAGGTAAATCTACATATTTCTTCTTCTTACCTTTGTCGTAGCATGTACATACCCTAGTCCTTCAGTCATTTTCACTTGAAGCTTCTTCAATCCATTTAGGGCAGAATATTGACTTATGTCTCTATTTTTTCGGGTTAAGTTCCTCTCAATTTTGGCTTATTCAAGTTTGAGTTCTCCTCAAGATTTTCTTGGTTCCTTAATTCTTTGGACAAAATGTTTTTTGAGAGAAATGTACCACTTATATCAGCATGCATCATTTTATATAAGCTACTTCAATACCAAGGCATAATATTTTTCCTGTTTGAGTTTTCAACAATTCCTTCAGAAGAGTTTCTTCTCAAATAACTCAAAGAATCGATTTTGAACATCAGTTTATGATTTCCTATCCATGACAGGATCTTTAATTAAGCTTAAGTGCCTTTTCAGATTGATTCAGACTTTGGTGGACATACCTCCCAGTCTTCATCATATTCTAGTATTAGATCACAAGTCTTGCTTAGAAATGCAAGTAGTTTTTGAGGGTTTAGGAAATACCTCCATTCTCTGAGTTTCATCATCGTTTTGCCCATCAGACATAGATGAGCAAGTTTCGGTTTTAGGTGCTGCTCCATCATCTCTTGTCCCGATTCTTCCCAGCAGCATCATTGCCTTTATTGACATCTGACTTGTTGAAGTTTTAGTACCCTTGTAACCGTCTTGATTTTGCCCTTGTTTCTTAAAGGGCAAGTGTTTCACCAATGATTCAGTATGGCCTCACACGATGACAAGATTGGTCACCTGTTTTCTTGACAAACATTCTTAGAAAATTTTAGATTTAACATTCTTTGAACCTTTTACCAGCATGGCAGCTTCATCTTCTCAACCTCAGATTCCTCGGACTCATCAGCTTATAGAGCCAAGTCTTTCCCTTTATTGAGATACACTAAGCTGGACCCAATATGTAGTTCATGGGTCATTAAGGGATCAGCCAATGCTCGATGTTGAACTTGGTGAAGTCCTTGGTTTCTTGGAGGGCAATACTTTGCCTCTCACTCTCATCTTGAGGTAGGACTTCGTAGAAGAATCTTCCTAACATGTTCATCGTAGGAATATGCTTTGCCAAGAGAATAATTCATTAGTTGATGTTAGTAAGCCTTGTAAAACATTTGAATAGTTCTTTTGGTGCCATTTGAAAATCGTTCTATTTAGACATCACTAAGTCTATTTTAGATCGCTTAAACTTAACTTCATTTGTACCTTCATGTGTTATCTCTAACAAATCCCATATCTCCTTTGCGTTCTTGCATCCCATGACACAATTGTGTTCATGGGGTCCAAGACCACAATGTAGGATATTGACAGCAAGGGCATTTAGTTCAAGTTTATCAAAGTCTTCTTTATCGAATTCAGACATAGGTTTAGGAACTACCACATTGTTCACGGTTTTGGTGATCTCAAAAAAATCACCAACTTTTATGACACGCCATACCTGGTAGTTCTCTGCCTTGATGAATATCTCCATCCTATTCTTCCAGTAGGAATAAAATTTTMCATTGAACATAGGAGGTCTCTGGGTAGAGTATCCTTCTTCAAGYTTCTCGTGTTGATTCATTTTTCCAACTAGCTCTTAACGTTCAGTTCTCTCTTTAGGGTTTCYTGACAGCTACGAGGAACTTAGCTCTGATACCAATTGTTGGACCGAYTGAACAATACAAGAGGGG
Source organism: Bassia scoparia (assembly GCA_008642245.1). Lineage (NCBI taxonomy): Eukaryota > Viridiplantae > Streptophyta > Magnoliopsida > Caryophyllales > Amaranthaceae > Bassia > Bassia scoparia. Next base: position 8,543 of record SNQN01003050.1, read on the forward strand.
GGTGAATTGTATTTGAGGAACTTAAGTGACTTTTCTCGAAATTWAAAGAAACTCGAGCAAAGAGAATTTTCCAAACACATATACTCTCAAGACAAACGCCTAAAGAGGAAAAACTGTGGCCTGATGCAACACAGGACTTCGTCTTTATTAATTATTATAATAGGATGAAACACCTAATTACAATCTAAGACCCTCGTTCTCAGTTCAATTATGAACTTCTTGAACCCTTGCAACCAACCCCTCTGTTRGTCACACTCTCTATCAGTCGATTTCTATGAAATCCCTCGRCTATGACTCTCTCTTACAACCCTTGCTTCAACCAATAGATCAAAGCACTTTTACAACTCAATAAGACTTAAGATTTGGCACTGGTATGAAGAATAAAGCTCTGAATTTTCTTTGCTCAAAGTGTATGTAATGATTTGTTAGGTGATAGTATTTATAGGGTGATTGTWTGAGTCGTGGAAGTCAAGCAGTAACCTACTATCACACTACATCCTATTTTGTAGGAGAAGTGCATGGTGGAACTTGACTCCAACGGTCACAAACACACGATCACCACTTCCAATTTAAGTCCGTTTAACARTTTCCTATTTTTGCTYAGTTAGTTTTGCTTGAGAAGCAAGCTGATTCAATCCACGATTAACATAAACTAACTTCACCTATTTTTAAGRAAAACAATTTTGTTTGCAAATACTTGTTTTAACCGGTTTTCCAAAAATCTTTTTCAAAGATATTTTCATTTTATTTCAAAGCATATAGTGTATAGTTATTAAAAGATAAAATACCTGAATTTAATCCTTAATGATTTTATAAGAAGATTTTATTTTTTATTCCAAAACTTACTAACAAATTTTAATTTAAGAACTTTTCATAAAATCACGGATTAAATTTCTTTATAGATTAACTTACAAACTATATACTAAAATACTTTTTATCCTTGAGTTGATTCTTCATGCCTTATGCCAAGTGTACAATAAATCTAAAAATATAATCCTAGACCTATTTACCAAATACTCGAATACTTATTTTAGGCTTTTGCCAAGAACTCGAGCTTTCCAAATTTGAGCTTCTTCCTTGAGCTTAGGTTGATGCTTCCAATAGTCCTGGAACTTCTTCCTACTCCTAAGGATATCCTCATCCCTTTAAGACTCCTTGGACCATTAACACCTGCAATCACAACACTCAGTCACACACATCAGATAACACTTATGAGTTTGCCTTTGTTGGTTGTTGTGCCATTTATCAAAACTCTTAGGGTTCAACAACATATATTTGAACCATGACAGTCAATCCCTTGTCTTTAAGAATAGTTTCTTGTCAACCGAACCTCTCTATAGCCATTTTCTAAAAAAAACTGGAAAGTCTCGCATACAATGCTCTAGGACTTTTGAGACCATAAAGAGCTTTGTCAAGTTTAAAACATGGTTTGGCAAGTCACTATCCTTAAATCCAGAGGTTGTTCCACATAAACATCTTCTTTCATATAACCATTAAAAAAATTTGTCTTAACATCCATTTGAAAGACTTTGAATTTATGGGCAGCAAATCAATTAAGATCCTGATTGTTTCAAGCCTGGCTACTAAGAAAAGGTTTCATCATAATTAATTCCTTCATGTTGATTAAACCCTTGAACCACTAGCCTAGCTTTTATTTTTTAATATAATACCTGAATCATCCAATTTGTTTCTAAACACCATTTAGTTCCAATAACAAACATGTTTTCCTTCCTAGGTTTAAATGCCAAACTTGATTTCTCTCAAACTGAATGAGTTCATCTTGCATGACAAAACCCAATCCAATCTGTTAAAGCAACCTATCGTCAGATCAATCAACATTTGAAAAAAGGAGTAGAAAGCACAAAAAGTTTGTAAGTAGAGTTCCTGTCTGCACCCCTTTTAATGTCACTAATGATAAGATCATTGGGGTGAGAGGATTGTACTTAAAAATTATTCGTATCAAAGTTTACATTGTTGCCTCCAATGTGAACTTGGTCTGGTACTAGTCCCCCTATTTCATTTGTTTTTTGAATGTTAAATAGTTTTTTCATGTGGTTCTCAGTGCATCACTCATGTGTATGAGCCTTTGAGTTACTATCTTCTTCCCTTACCTCTTAAGCTGCTTGATTCTGTGCTGTACCAGACTCTTCCTCTCTAGGAAAGTTGTGTGGTGAGCCTGGTTCAGCACCTTCTCCTTCCTCAACTCCTGTAAAGTTTAGCATACCAATCTCGAACTCATTAGCATCATCAACCTGCACATGCTTGCTGAACATGTTAGTCTCATCAAACAAGATATGGATACTTTATTCAACACAYAAGGTTCTTYTGTTGAACACTTTAGATGGGTTGTGTGAAGAGTATCCAAYAAAAACATCCTCATCACTCCTAGGATCAAATTTGTCCAAACTAAATTTACCATTATTGTGTACAAAACATTTYCATCCTAAAATGTGTAAATGTGCAATGTTTGGTTTTCTTCCCCTAAGGAGTTTTCTTCAGAAGTAATCTCAACATTKCCCTGTTTAAAATGTAGCACGCAGTACTCACAGCTTCAGCCCAGAAGTTTCAAGGTAAACCACTCTCTAGAAGCATTGTTCTTGCAATTTCTTCTCGAGTGCGATTTTTCCTCTCAACTACTCTATTTTGTTGTGGAGTACTGGGAGCTGAGAAGTTGTGAGTAACACCATGATCATTACAGTAGGTTACAAAGTTGACATTGTCAAATTCAGAACCATGATCAGACTGGATAGAGACCAGTTGATGATTAATCTTGTTTTGGTCGTGTTTCACAAAGATTTTAAATCCTTYAAAAGTTTCATTTTTAAATTTCAGAAGTATTGTCCAAGTATARCGAGAGTAATCATCAACCAAAACAAGCACATAACTACAACCATTTCGACCTTGCACACGCATGGGCCCACACAAATCCATGTGCACAAGCTCGAATGGTCTAGTAGTGCTTGCAACCTTCTTTGGCTGAAAATTGGACTTGATATGCTTACATTTAGCACACTCATGTCAAATATGATCTGCAGCAAACTTGATGTTAGGTAAACCTATAACCAAGTCCTGAGATTGCAGTTTATTTAGCAAAGAAAAACTTACATGTCCAAGTCTCTTGTGCCACAGCCAATGGTCATCCTCTACAACACTGAGACAAGTGGCACTGGTCTTAGGAATYTGACTCAAGAATGTTATGTAAACATTATTGTGTCGAAACCCCTTACTGACCAGTTCCTTTGTTTTAGTGTTGAATATGTGACAAAGATTGGTTTCAAATTCAACATGGTTTCCTTTGTCACATAGCTGAGAAATGCTCAAGAGGTGATGTTTCAAACCTTAAACAAAATATATACTATCAATCGCTTGAGAAAGTGTCTTACCAACCTTACCTATACCTTTGATCAAACCTTTTTTATTATCCCCAAAGGTGACACTTCCTCCTTCATAGGCTATAAGTGAAAGAAATTAACTTTTAGCACCGGACATGTGTCTTGAGCAACCACTGTCCAAATACCAATATGGCTTTCCTTTCAGTCTAACCTGCACAAACAAATCAAGGTTTAGTTTTAGGAACCCAGATTTTCTTGGGTTCCTTATCCTTAGGAACTAGTTTGACTCTATCCTTTCTGACCCAAATTTGTTTCAYATTGGTCCCTTTTGTTTTATCATGCTTTTCCTTTTTGGACCAATTTTGTGCGTGACTTTTAGGACTCTGAACATTTTGGACACGAGACTGATTTCTTTTATCATGTTTTTGCTTAGTCCAGCAAGTATCAATCATATGTCCATTCTTACCATAGTTGCAAACGTGCATGTCTTTTGCAAACATGTACTTACCTCTTTTGAATTCAGAAATCCAAGTCTCATCTCTTCCCAACTTTAGTGGCTATTAGGAACTGGAACTAGAATACCATAGTCAAACCTCTGAGAATTTCCATGTTRTGAGGTTAGGATGTTTAGAGTACCCTGAGCATCGAGCAACCTGTTCATCTATCTTAGGCAGTCWCTCAAATCCTGCTCCTTAGTTTCAAGTTTCTTAAGTTGAGCTTCATTAAATTTTGCAGCAATGGCAAGATCTAACTTTKCCCTATAAAGCTCATCCTTAAGTTTTGAAACCAGGTCGGGGTCTGGTTCAGCAGTGGTCTCAATGTTTTTGCCTTTTGTAGCTTGTATATTTCGGCTTGAAGATCACAGATTTTAGCTTCATATTCTAATTGTAAAGATTCAATATCAACCTCTTGATTACTTGAAGCAACTTCAGTGTTGATATTTTTCTTTAATTCGAATATTTCAGCTTGTAAATCACAAATCTTGCCCTCATATTCCAAGCACAACTCTTCGACATTAACATTTACACCACTTGTGCTAGCAAGATAAGTTTTCATATCCACATACTCCTTGAACAATTCTTCAACATCATCAATCATAAAATTATGAGCTAAAATTAACAGCATGTTCTAGAGTAAAACTTTTCTTTAGACTTAAGAAACTTGACTGAGGTCTTAGCAATTCAAGTTCGATGTTCTTCTGATCTAGACTTATTTCAAGCTCTAAAATTCTTTCTTTCAGTTCTGTACAAATAACTTCTAGTTCAGCAGAACGGCATTCACTCAAGTCCAAATTTCGTGTTGCTTCGCTTAACTTCTTCTTGTTAGCTTTATAAGCAGCATTTCCTTTAATGTTTTGTACTATAGAAGAATCTATAAAACCTAATAACTCATCTCTACCATAGCATCTCATTTGTTCTTGCATATCAGAGATAGTTACCTRTTCTTCGTMTGAAGAGTTACTTCTTGCCATGAGACACATGTGTCCTTTCTTTTCGGAACTRGTCTGCCTCTAGTCTACRTCTCCCAACATTGTAGTCACACATACAAGAGCCTTATCCTCCTCACTTTCACCACCTGAGTCTGCATCTCCCCAAGTRGCAAGCATGGCTCTTTTAGTTATCTTCCTCTCTCTGTCCTCCTTTATCATTTTTCCATGYTGGACAATCTTTGATCATATSTCTAGTCTCACCACATTTGAAACATCCAGTGCTGGTACTGGTCTTCTTTGTGTTTCCATTGTTCTTCCAAGCTTTTCCCTTGTACTGAGATCTCAGACTTCTTTCAAATCTCCTTGCCATGAGACCTATCTCTTCTAGATCTTCTTCATTTTCTTCTCCTTTCAGGGCTAGTCCACGGCTCTTGGTTGTGCTTTCTTCCTTTGAGTCAACCAACATCTCATGACTCATTAAAGACCCARTTAGTTGTTCTATGGTCAAGGTGGATAACCTTGGGTAGCCACTTACCTATCAAACTTCTCAAGATTTTTCTAACCAAATCTTCACTAGTGACCAAACCCTTATTTATAAGCAGAATGGGCCGRAAAAACTTTCCAAAACGCRATAATAGAAACAGTGGACTTGGAAAGAGTAATTCAGCTTGCTAAAGAGATATATTTAGTTTTCCATCCCGACAACCAACGATCAATCTTCTCACAAAGATAAGAGAATGTCTCGTAACACGGCTAGTTAAAGTTGGCATGTTGAGATATTTACCAAAGTCATCAGTAGCGTTCATACTCAAATCTTGGCAAATATTCAGTTTGAGTGCCTCTGAAACATTCTCGGAGAAGAAAATTCTTGGCGTAACTAATCTTTTGACCCAAGGCTCGACAACATCGACTCTAGCAATCTTCAATAGTTTGAGCTTGCTCCACTGTGGCTTCCGCAAGTAATACAACATCATCGGCAAAAAATAGATTAGATAGCAAAGGTCCATCTCGGCTTCCTCTAATCGGTTTTCACTCCCCTAACAGAATTGCCTCCTCAGCTCAATTGTTTGGTACAGCTACTCCATGCACATAACAAAGAGGTATGGAGAAAGCGGGTCRCCTTGTCGAATCCCACGAGTTGGTTGAAATTCCTCCGTTGGTTCCCCATTCCACAATACCCTCATCAAGGCAGAAATGACGCAATCCATAATTATATGAATGAGATTTATGGGGAGATTCATTTAAACTAAAGTGTCTCGAATGAAGTCCCACCGAAGCCGATCGTAAGCCTTTTCAAAGTCAATCTTCAATAATGCCATGAACCCTTTCCCATTGTGCTTATTTTTCATGGTGTGAATGATTTATTGCATGATGACAATGTTATCCGTTATTTGATGCCCCGGGACGAAACCTTCATGTGTATTCGAAATGAGCAGGGACAGAATAYCCTTTATCTTGTTGACTATGRCCTTAGATATTATCTTGTAGGCCACATTACAAAGCTCAATGGGGCGAAATTGGGAGCTGTATTCAGGATGCTCGATCTTTGGGATTAGAGTGATGAAGGTGTCATTCAAATGCTCAGGAATCCCTGTCTTGTAGAACACCTAAAGCCATGCTCATTTAACTGGTTCTTTATAACATTACATTTCATTCACGACTATTAGTATTCTCCTGTAATTTTTACATTATTTCTACATTACAGATTTACAGCAAATAAATAACTTTTTCATTTGAATTAATATATAATAATTTATTTTAAAAAAATCAATGTAAATTTGAGGTGCACGGGCTAAAAACTAGTTTAATTTTATTCGGTGACATTCTAAACAGCATATATGATACAGTATCTCATATTCTCACACTATTCGGATTCTGGGGATTACTATTCGAAGTCCGTTTTTACTGGAATCAAAGTCCACGTTTCGTGTGAACTTCCCGTATTACCCTTGCCCCTAATATATMCCCACCACCACTAAGCCACCTTGCAAYCACCCAAGCCACCACGCAACCACCATCTTGACCCCACCGCAACCACCCAAGCCACCACGCGCAACCACTCTAGCAAAAAAAAAAAAAAATTTAATTTGGGGGTGGCGCCTTGGTTGGAGCGCCCAGCCAAGGCGCCACCACAATCAAAGTCCATAAAAAAAAATTAAGGGTTTGGCGCCTTGGCTGGGCGAGCCAACCATGGCTCCCACGCCTGGCCCAGGCGCCGCTTTATTTTTTATTTTTTTTTGTCGTTCTAAAGTAAAATAAAAAAAACAAAGTTTAAGGGTGGTGTTTGTTTATGGTAGGGTGGTGTTGGGTGGTAGGATGTCTTGGGTGGTGGTTGCCGGTGTTGGAAGGGTTGTGTTGGGTGGTTAGGGAGGGGGAGAATCAAAGGACGTATTCGGAAGTTCACATGAAATGTGAACTTCGATTCCAGTAAAAGCGGACTTCGAATAGCAATCCAGATTCTCAAATTGCCTCTTCGACAACTGGGCTTCACTCAAGTATTCAACTAATTCAAGTGTTTAATAATATTAACAAATTATGTCGTGCTTCTCGGCCCAAACAGCATATATGATACAGTATCTCATATTCTCACACTTTTTCCCGCCAATTTTCATCTCGCCATTGCCGCCAACACTCTTCTCTCTCCCATTTTCCCTGTAATTTGGCGAAAAAGTCGAACCATGAATTCAAGAGACGTTGCTTTGATCTCTTCTGCTACTTTAATCGGCGCTTTTGCATCCGCCATTGTTGTTCGCTTCTTCTTCAACAACAACAACAACAACAACGACAAACGCCTTCGTTCTTCCATCAATGGAACTCTTGAACGCAACAAAGTTTCTCCTTTCGATTCTTCCAAGCGCCAAGGGTTTGTTCTACGAGTTTTTCTATTATTTATTTGATTCTKCAAGTTCTTTATTGTGATTCCACTTGCTGCAAACTGCAGTTGACTTGTTTTATTTGTGTTAACATTGAATCGCGATTCAATTTTAAACTCAGTTGTTACTCAATTTTAAGCTCGACTGTGATTCACTTGTCATTCAGTTTTAAGGTCAATTGCGATTCAGTTTTAAGGTCGATTGTGATTCAATTTTGAGCTCATTGGTGATTCAATTTTAAGCTCAATTGTGATTCAATTTTTAAGTTTAAGTTTGTAATTAAGTCTAAATATTTTTGAGGTGAATTAGGTACTTATCTTGGGATGACTATTTCATGGCCATTGCTTTCCTTTCTGCTCAGCGCTCCAAAGATCCYAATCGCCAGGTTTATTTACTGTCTAAACTTTTTATCTAATTTGCAGTTTGTCGCMATCAATTTGACTTGTGAAACATGTTATTTACTCATCATTTGTTCTGCAATTTTCATAAATTGTACTGTAGTTGTTTTCTGGTTATATGTGTTCTAAAGCTGGGAGTAGTTTTGGTAGTTGTATTGTATGCTTAAATAGTTACCATTATTAGATTTGTGTAACTGGCTTTCATTCGACTCAAAACCGTGTAATAGACTTAGTCTTAATCCATTTCCTTTACAACCAGTTGTCTAATATGCATTCTGCAACTGATATCTAACAACTTAACAAGTAATCTAAGCTAATGATTCATAAAATAAAGTCATACATATAACCGGGAGGCGGGAGCTGCTGCTAGTCTTGTAAGCTGTAACAGAGGTATGGTAATTTAGCAGGGCTAATCATGAGAACAGTTCAGGAATTTTATAGGGAAGCCAAAATTCGTAAGGGTATATTAGAGGACCTCTAGTATAGAGGATTGCAAAAACTAGTATTAATATGGTAAAACAAAATTTCTGTATCTTGGTTGTAAACTTGAAGATTGTTGCATATACAAACATAACACAAAGCTAATTGCTAAAGTTTTTTTTGCTGTAGGTTGGTGCTTGCTTGGTGAGCCAAGGGGGTGTAATACTTGGTAAGATACGTTGTAAATACATAATCCAGTGAATGTCAAATATGGATGTTGGCATGTTTCTATTACAAGAGTTTAATATGCTTCGTGTAATATGCTTTCTAGCCAGGCATTGGCTATAATGGATTTCCAAGAGGTTGCTCCGATGACAAACTTCCATGGGCGAAGGTCAGTCTTTTGATTTGAAGCTAGGTACTAGCGACAATGAAATCATTTTGATATATCTTTTATTGCATTTCAGAAATCGGAAACAGGAGATCCTTTGGAGACAAAGTATCTGTGAGTGACCCCGGTYTTTGTTTTTTTTTCTGTTCTATTCTGAGTAAAGTGGTTATTTTCTGAAAATTCTTGCCTACAGTTATGTTTGCCATGCTGAAATGAACGCGATCCTGAACACGAATCACGCATCTGCTGCTGGACAGGTAGATAGAATAGCCTATCATCTTGACATTCAGATTAGAATTTAACTCCTAAAATAATTAATTGTTTACACAATTTATTTCCAACCTATGTCAAAGTATATGGCATTGTCTACAAAGGAGCTGATTTCTTTCTTATTTCTGCAGAAACTATATGTAACAATGTTCCCCTGCAACGAATGTGCTAAAATAATCATTCAGGTAGTTCTTGATGCTCCAACATCTGGTTTTCACTTTGATATGTGTTCCGAGTCTGTCTCTTATACACATCTGCAACGAATGTGCTAAAATAATCATTCAGGTAGTTCTTGATGCTCCAACATCTGGTTTTCACTTTGATATGTGTTCCGAGTAATTGCTAAGGTCTGCTAGCCTGTAGCTCAGGAACTCGCTGTTATCAAATCGTCTTGCTCTTCCTATTCTCCATTATAGCTTATAATTAGATACTAATTTTCTGAATTCCCATCATCTACAGTCAGGTGTTTCTGAAGTTATATACTTTGTGGAGAAGAGGTTAAATTCTGACAAAATCTACATAGCTTCCCACAAGCTACTATCTATGGCTGGTGTAAAGGCAAGTTTTCATAATCCCTATACATTCAAACAAATAGTCTTAATCTTATTCGGCAGAGGAAAAAAGCACAGTATATGTTCTACAGAGACAGGTTTGTCTAAAGTTTTGTTTTCTAATAATGCAGGTCAGGAAACATCAACCTCAAATGGATCAGATCAGCATAAAATTCGAAGAGCCGTAATTAGATAGATTTTGTTGATGTAATTGTAGCTTGCGCTTTTAGCTTGTATGGCTATCCATATACTTTAAACAAACAAAAAAAGAACTTTAGTGTAATGTCATTTTACAACTGTTATGAAAAAAATTCCATTACATGCAGCTTCAGGCTTGTGAGGTCCTCGTTGGTCGCTATAGCCCCCTGTTCAGGACTTGAAAACTTAAGCTAGTGTACAACTGCACATTACAATTGTGCAGTTACAAACTTTAAATTAAGCAGAATAAGTATGCTAAAGAATGTATGACCAAACTACAGGGTTAAATATCTTTCTCTAATGACAGTATTCGATTGTGATCCAAAAGGTGATTACTCCCTACATGCTTAAATCTAAGCTTGTCTTCTCTTTGTGGGTAAAAGCTTAACACCTCAAGAATAACGCTCATTAAGGGCCTCGAGTTGTTTTCGAAGCTCTTCCAGGTCATCAGCTGAATCAGCAACTTGTGCCTCTTGTTCCAATGAAGAAGCGTGTCTGAGCGTATCTGCAGCAGGAAGTTCATGGACAAGACCCTCTGGAAGGGCATCTGAAAGTAGTAATTTCAGGTGAGAAATGGAATTCAAGCTGACTTTTTATTAAAAGAATATGAAGGACGATATGAAGATTGTCAAAACACACCTGTACTTTGAGACCCTGATCTTTCCTGATCAACGTCATCTGCTACACTGAAAAAAGGAAAAGCAAGATGGTAAATGGAACTTACAAGGAATATAATTCTACATCAATATTGCAAATTATAGAAATTGAATGTCCAGTGGATACAAAAGGTTCTTTTGATAAACAAGGCATTTAAAATTGAGTCTCTGTAAAGTGTGTAAAAGCATTAATTATGAGACGTATCGCCATTACAAAGTACCTAATCTCCCATTCATTATCGGCATGAAGTGGAGTTTCCACTGTTAATAATGCTTCTTCCTCCAACTTAGCTTTGGCTGCAGCATCTCTGGCAGGTTTTTGTAACATGTATTCTTTCTGCATGAAAAATGATTCCAATGTGAAAGTGGGAAAACGAAGTAAGATCCTAAAAATCTGAATATCTGGTTGTGTAAAATGATTCCACCTAGATTCCCATACCTGTCTCTCCAGGCAAGCTTTATTTGAACATTGAGTGTTTGGTTTCATCTCCATAGTTGGAAAAAAGTCTTTCAAAGCATTATAACCCTACGACCAAACAAAACGACAAAAACAAAATTGCTAAAAAAATTTGAGGATTCCACTTCTAAAATACACGACAATAAGTAATGATGATTGTGCAGGAAGTTTAGTTTTGTCTGACTTACCAAGTATCGTGAAACTTGTCCAAACTCAAGTAGATATTTAAGTGTATTTTGAACAAGGAGTCCAGCAACAACCCCCTAGCAGAACAACATAAGAGAAACATGGAGAGGAATCAGTCTGAAAGGCAAAGAACATGATGTAGGATTAAGAGATACAGTAATATAGATGGAGTATATTCATTTTATCTTCTAAAATTTTCTATAAAAAGATCTTTTTTGAATTAAAATTTTGGGAAATGAAATAACTACCATTGTAGTTGGGAGAGAGGCAGCACAGACACCTTCACGCTTAAGTGTACGCTCATCAACTCCAGATGCAACAACCTACAAAATACAACAAAACTCATATCTGCAGTAATTAACTGGCACTAAAAAAATTAATGGAATCATTGCCTCTACATCTTATTAGTTATTAGTTATATGTATTGCTCATGCCTGATGGTATAAGTCACTAATTCATTGAGCATACCAGAGGCGGAACGCATGCAAAACAAGCAGTTTCTCCTGGGACTAGCAATTGTATATGACCAGACACAGCATCCTCAGAAACACCTGCACAGGCAAACCTTTACATCAAATTCCCAAAGTTTTAAGTTATACAGCATAATTTACCCCTAGAATACAGCATAATTGTGATAATGCTTAAAATCATAAAATGAGAAACAACTTTAACTATAAGCACTTAAGCAGGCTATTCCAAAGTGCAAACCATTTTATCACAAGTATAAATTATCTAAAGGTGTGTCATGCTAAAGTCACTAATTAAGTTCTCTCTCTTGCACTTGCTCCCTCCTTTAGTAGGGTGTTTTCCATCAGGAGGCAATTATAGATCAATCCAAAGAATATGGAAATAACATCTATGGGTGCAAAAGTGACAAAAAGAATAACTCTGACACAATTTTAGAAAAAGGTAAAACAGCCACAGTTACTATGAATCCTTCTGTAGGAATCACACGTAGAAGTACTAAAAAGCAGAGCAACTATCACACGAGTATCATTGAGCAATCTGAACTAGTATAATAAGGACACAAAACAGGCATGTCACATCTACAGAATATCCACCACATAGCAACCACCCACTAGGTAGCAACCATGATTCCTCTTTAGCCTTTCCTATAACTGAAACTAGGAAATCAACGTTTTAGAACATGCTTCTGAATTCGAACAGAATAAGATAGTAGATATATGCACACAGAATTACCTTTCTTCCTCACAGAAGATCACAGATCACGTAACTCCACTACTTGATCAATTCCCCTTTTTATTCTAATTTAAAGTCTCATTGAATTCGCAGATGATGCATCTAGTTGGTATCCCTTCTCAGGTCAGAAAAACATTGCATGTAGTTTACCACATTCTATACCCATTTCTTTATTGACTTGAGGATTCATTAAATGCAAAAGAGGAACACAAACCATAGGCCATGTTAAATGACTTCTTATTTTGAAGGTTAATACGAGCAGGCCTTCTACAAAAAATAGAACTGCTTTGGGGAATGGAGTCAATCTGTATTTCAGTTTATTGTGAAGTTTAACRGCTTTTCAGTGGCTTAAAATACACCTATTTATCCCTAACTACCCTTGAATATGATTGCAAACACTATCAAACTAAAAGAATTGACCGGTCCTTTGTCATCATAATGTTTCATGGAATAATCTCTTTATTAAGCTGTGACCTTTTTGATAAGCTCTATCATCTTTATATACGAAGCATTTCTTATTTATTTTTTTTTAACCAAAGATAAAATTCTAAAATGTTCCTGAAAGTCAGAAACAGTAACACTTGCAATGAAAAAGGAAAGCAGAAAAAATAACCCAGAAATTAGTAGCCCATCATGGCAAAATGCACTTTGGCCAAGAAACTAATTCCTTCCCAATATGTCTGACCAAAAGTACTCCCATGGTCGGCGGTATCTTAATGTCACATAATGGAAGAACAGCAGCTACTTTGATGTAGCCAATGAACCCGGCACAGTTTTAACAGTAGAGTATTCACATGGATAGCATATATTAGTTACATAACAGAAGAAAAACAATTTCTTAGCAGTAAGCCCACGTGGCACAATTACWGCAGTTCTTCACCTCTAGAAAAACAAAACCATTTCACAAATTCAGAGTTTAAGTTGAAGAATTAAAGCTTATTGAAAAAAAGTTCCTGAAGTCCTAAAAAATTAGAGAGATTTATCTTTGACTTTCATATTTAAAAATGCATTGTCAATAGGTGTGATGTTTACTTAATGGTCAGCTCCTACATACTCAGTCGTTGCTTTAAATGGATCGATATTGTTTAACTTTTGTTGTTTGAAGTTGTCCAGTAATGTCGATGTGTGATGCAGGATCCTTAGGAAATAGTCCTATTCACCAAGTTTGTAAGATCTAGCTGCCCTCTTTATAGCAAATGTCCAAGACCAATTCTGATTCTTCATATTCAAACAGATAAAAGGTGTAGTAAAACTTGTGTAGAGTAAAAAGTGAAAGAGGTAAAATTCAAATCTATAAAAAAACCATTATAAAAAAGAAAGAAAGCTGCCAAATCACTCAAACACACAAAGTAGGAGCATTTATAAACCATGTTGTTTGCACTCAATTGCCTAAGCGGTTGAACAAACAAGGGCAACAAAATTTTTAACACAAAAAAATGATTTAACATGCCCAAAGATCATTAAGCTCACCTGACTCCATCCATGTCTGATTCAATTCGTTGCATGCCTATAAAGTGAAAGAATTTTCAAGTCAGTTCAAGTTAAACAAATTGAGTGCAAGATACAAAACAATTAGCATACACTGAAAATAAAGTGAACAAAATCTTAACCTGATTTACTACCATCCTTGCTTCGTAATTGTCTACACAACTCAGTACAAGATCCACACCACTTCCTTCCTTATCTGGCCGAAAGGTTTTCTTTTTCAAGCTAGACATGAAAGTTTCAAATCCTTCCACTGTTGTTATGTTCATTGTATAGCTCTGGATGGCATTARTAGCAGGGACAACAAAACAAAGATAAGTTTAAATAAAATAAAGAAAATTAAGAACTCAATCTGAAATATTGATTAGGAGCCTATGTTACTTGGACTCTTCATTATTCGTCATTGACAACATTCTGACATGCATAGGGACACTTTCAAGTTTCAACACTGGAAAACTTTTGACTAAATAACCAATTCGTTCACTTGGAGAAGTACCAGAGTCTGATAGGGATTAGCAAGCCCAACATAGCTAACGGTTATATTAAGTAGCGACTCACTCACATTCAAAGACTCGAGAAAAACTTGGGACAAGCTACTGACGTCACATGAAAAAGACTAGCTATTGAGTGCAGCCTCAATAGATTTTTTATGATTTCCATGGAAAATTGCAATGAAATTCAAATAATGATCTAATAATCAGAAAAGTTTGAGCAACAAGGGGGGGGGGGGGGGGRAGATAGCTCCTATCATATATCAAATTTCACTAAACTTTCAAAGTTCAAACAATGACAGATTAGGAAATATCCACCAGAAGAGCAGAAAGTAACTGTATAATTTCAATTGGATCTCTTTAACACACTTACCTCAAGTACTACATCAGGATTTATATCTGACAGAGTCTGGACAGCAGCATCAGTCTTTGTCATACCAACCTGTACAAAAGCTATACACATTAATAAATTATTAAATTGAAGTCATTTCCGTCAAAAAATAGTTCAAGTCCCAGTAAAATATTTAGTTTTGAATCACCAGGGTTTCCAATGCTTTACAATTCACAACATGGAAATTACAACAGACTAGGAATACTAATATACATCGCCAAAAGCCCAAAAGTCCAAAACTAGTTCCATTTTTTTTCAAAAAAAAAAATTAACCATGAGATAAATAGTGTGGAGTAGACCTGCTCTGGACGGAAAAAGAGCCTATTCATATTAGCCAATTCCACTGTATCATAATCATAGAGCAAAAGCCTCCCTATGCCACATCTCGTGAGCATCTCAGCAGCAACACTTCCAAYTCCGCCTATACCCTGAATTGACAATGCAAAATAATTAGAAATCAATGAGTACTTGTTCTAGAAAGGCAGAGAGGGGCAGTGAATTTAATRAAGGAAATATTTTTACCACTACTCCCTCCATTTTACAATGACCTTACATAATATTGGTGCACAAACCAAGGAAAGGAGAACAGGATATTAAAGTGGGTTGCTTTTTATTTTTAATTTAAAAAGTAAAAAACTATAAGAATGAGGATGTGTGTGTGTGATAAAAAGAGAAACACATACAACCAAAGCATACAGCAAATAATGGGTCCATTCATTTCAACTTTTCCTTGCATATCCGAACTTATTAATACCTATCTAAACTTATCTGAAGAACTTGTTTAGTACTTTTTTTTTTGCTTATGTTTTCTAAACCAAACTTATCAAAACAATTTTTTCTTATGAGTTCTAGAAATAAGGTTAAGAACAAGCCGATGTAATTTTTAATGAAAAAGTCTTAACAATGTATTTGGATAGCAAAGGATGAGGGAAAAAGAAGGGGAGGGAGAGAGCAGGTTAAAGAAACCGATGTTAAATGTATAAAATAACTATATTATTTACTTCCTCCGTATCAAAAAAACGCAACTTTTGCCGTTTTTGGAAATATCACAATAAATGCAACTTTCATTTTCTTTCCTTTTGAGGTAAATTTTTGGCTATAAAAAGACTATTTTACCCTTACTAAAATAACTTAAAACATAATTAAATCATTCTAACCCTAAATTATTTCCYCTAATTAAATCATCCTAATCCTAATTAATCCCCCCTAATTAACCCAGCAACACCCCACTCCTCCCTCCAACAACCACACACACCACCACCTGACCACCCTCACTCATGCCACTACCCAAATTCAACCACCCACACACCACCCTCACTGCGCACCACCACCAACGTCGATTCGCACCACCACGTCACTTCGCACCACCGCGTCGAAGGTGCTGCGGTTCTAGCTGTGTTCATCGTCTTGAAGAATCGATGATATACTTCGTGTCTGWTTCGATTGAATTGGGGGAATTTTAAGCTAGGGTTTGAATTGAGAGAATTGGTGAAGATTGAATTGATTTAATCGGGTATGATTGAAATTCGAGGCAACTGAATATTTTTAGGAATATTTGGGTTTTGGAAATCGGTTAGTTTTGAATTTTTGATCCGAGCCTCAAATGAAATTCTACGATCAAGGTGGTTCGCGCAGGGGTGGTTCGCGCAGCCCAGGGGTGGTTCGCGCAAGGGGTGGTTCGCACAGGGGGTGGTTCGCGCAGGGGGTGGTTCGCGCAAGGGGGTGGTCAGGTGGCGGCGAGTGAGGGTGGTCAGGTGGCGGCGAGTGGAGGTGGTTGACTGGTTGTGGTGTTGTATGAATGGGTGCAAGTGGTGGTGGTTGTATGAATGGGGACCACACCCACTCTCCTAATTATCATTAATCACTTACCCTTATACACTAATATTTGCACTATTCATTTTCTTTCTAGGAGTCCGTGCCTCCTCCAAAGTTGCGTTTTTTTTGTTACGGAGGAAGTATAATTCGAGTCGCCTAGTGAGCTTTTCGAGCCGAGCCGAGCCTAGCATAGCTAATACATCGTCTCGTTTATTCTTGAGCCAAACTCGAGCTCCAGCCGAGCCGAACTCGAGCTGAGCCGAGTGCGTTGAACTCGAGTTGAGCCCAAGCGAGCCTAACTTAAGCTCGAGCCGAGCTCGAGCAGCTCGTGAGTACGCTAAGCTCATTAACAACCCTATACACAATATTATGGGAATTTTTTTATTTTTTTCATTTTTCTACAGATAGTAGACAGGTTAGCACAAATAAAATGACAATGAATTAAAAAGCTTACAACAATTGCAACTGAGAAGTCACGTATTCTTTCATAATTTGCCACAATGCCCATTCTCTGAAGGGCCATCAACCTACTGTAAGGATTACTATCGACAACCTCTGCACTCATGTCCTGTTAAATAAACATACAATCATATGACATGGTTTTAGACCTTAGTGTGATAATGTTACTAAAAAATAAAAAATAAAATCTTGACCTTCACTTTGGCACGCTGAACTGGTGCAGATTCTGCAAGGGTAGCAAGATGCTCCATCCGAAGCCGCAACTGTAAAACATTACAATTACAAAAGGAAAATGAAAGATGTGATTAAAGGAGCCAAAAATGTTGTTATTTTAGCATCATGAGGTATGCTGTATGTCAAATGTCTAGCTTCATAATTCAGAATCAACTAGTGAAACATAAAGTGCCTTTCAAAGCAATGCAGCAACTTCTATATGAATCAAGCATCCCCACGACCCCACCCCTCTTCTATCTCCCTCCAACAAACAATGACATTAAGATTTGAAAAACAAGCAGCTAAAAGCCTAAAATATTATTAGATCAGTCTTGCTTCACCATTCCATAGCTAAATTGGGTCTCTAGAAAGCACAACTTCTAGAATTCAGCAATCAATTTCAATAGTTTTAATCCATCACAACCCCGCAACTCTATCATTCAGGAAAACTACTCCTTTTGTCTTACATTATTGAAATTAAGTCATTAGAGCTCAAAAAAAAGAAAAAAAATT
>SNQN01003050.1:39173-52869 GCA_008642245.1 Bassia scoparia
TTTTTTTTCGATGGACTTCCAGTCCATGAAAACTTTGATCATCATCATAATTTATATTTCGTTGGATTTCTGGTCCATGATAATAAGCTTTTGATTATCATCAATATGTCGACATAAAAGTGGACATATTTATTTTAGATCCCTTATTCTCAAGTCCTCTCCTTCTACATATGTATAATATTTATCGGTTTCATCATATGCCGACATTATAAATTTTTTCAAAGTACATTTAGAAGTTATTTCACAATGATTTGTGAAAACATGTCTCATTGGTACCATTATAACATTCTCATATCATAGGTCATCATTATAGATAATTCAGATATTTGTACCACTTCTGGAAGATTTCATACACAATAATATTAATATATTGTAATTATTCTACCTTTAAAGTACTATCTTGCCATTTATCATATATTTTTATTGGAACCGATGAAACAATCTACACTTCAAATGTAGTAATTCACAATTGACAAGATTTTATCTCAACATATACATATGATATGACTAAAATGTATCTCTTTATGCTTCTACATGGGTCATAACAGTATACAAATCAAATCATACATGTACAACATATCTTGATAACATATGGATGAAAGTTGGTTTGAAATCATTTCAAATTACCATTATATATATAAACCCTATATAGGGATCATCATTTTAATTATTTTTTTGCCAACTTACTCCGATTCTCCCCATAAGTTGGTAATATATCTCATATATAGGGGCATTATCAAAATTCACGACCAGCTTAGTATATCAATTTGCTATACAATTCACTTCAATGGGAGGATCATATTTAATAAAATATATCTCTTCTGGAGAATATTATACATACACGGGGAGAGTATAGTGTGCAATTGTTTATTACTTTTCTTTATTCTTGTGTTGGCTGATATTAGCCCCAATGATCAAGAGATTGTCATATTATACTGAATATGATTCACTTGTATGTAATTTCACTAGATAGTGATATTCAAGATCAACAAACACTTTATTAACTTGATATTAGATACTCCAAAATTTCTRTAAGGTTAGCAATGTTGTATTAGGGCAGGGGTCCTATAAGGTTAGCAATGTTTTTTCATAGTTGTAGWCAGGGGACCACTGAGGTGCCTTGGTGCTCTCTTTCCTGGGAAAAGTGGGACATTCCCGAGCATCAATTTGTTGGGTGGCTGGCTATTCGGGGGAGACTGCGAACTAGGGATAGAATAAGGAGATATTTACCCCACATTGAGCCAGGTTGTGCCTTATGTGGTGAGACAGTTGAATCTCATGAACACTTATTTTTTAAGTGTGTCTTTGCCAAGAAATGTTGGCTAGGTATGCATGATTGGTTGGGTAGTTTCAATCCTCCCAATATTTCGGAGATGTATCTAACTAGGAGGACATTGCAATCTAGATGTCAAAGGGTTTGCTTAATACTTGTGTTTTAGCTTCCATTTACTTTATTTGGCAGGCTTGGAATACTGCTATTCGAGAGCACAAAGTGCCTCTTATGGCCATTGTAATTAGGTTGATCAAATTCACTATGCAACATAGATTACTGTGTATACACTTGTAGATACATAAATTTGTCCTTAGCCCAATACGACCAATGATTAGACACCCCTTGCAACACACAAGTCAAATCGAGATAACTAGGACCCTAATAAGMCCTTAAAAAAGCAAGTTTCCTTACACCGAGCACATTTTCAAGCACTTGGCACCCCAAAAATCAGTTTTAATTTTTAAGTATTTTCAACTTATTTTTAAAGAAAATCTAGAAATTTTCAGGATTTTTCTAAGCATTTTTGGAAATTTTCGGAGTTTCCGACAATTTAACTAATTTTGCAATAATTAATTAAATAATCAACACAGCTCCAAAAATTACGAAATTTCAACACAAAATACTAAATTTTACAAGGAATTTGTAAATATTTTTTCCATAATTTTTTGACTTATGGTTAAATATTTATGAATTTCTTAAGCAAAACGCGCAACCAAGCAAAACGAAACATTTCGAAAGCTTCTGGAGCGTTTCAAGCCCGTGCTTGCTCCCCAAGGGTGTTTAGGTTCATCCCATAGCTCCCTTTGCATGGGTCAAGATTTTCAAATGCGCAAATTAATTTTTGCCAAAATCAAAACCGATAAATATTGGAAAAAAAGGTAAGGAAAATCACAAAAAGGGAAAGTGAGGCGCTGTAGCGCCCAAGTTTTCTTCCCTTTTTCKACTCCTTGCCTATAAATAGGCACCTCTACGGTTCTTTCAAAAGGCTTTTGGCTTTTCCCACTTCTTACACTTCCACTCTCTATCTCTCTCTCTCTACTAAAAAATACTCTCTCTTCTCTCTCTCTCTCTCTCTCTCTCTCTCCACACAAATTTAATGCAAATACTACACAAACACGCACATACTGGATCTAGGTTTGTAAAAGGGCTCTAAAGGTTCTACAAGGGTTCCTAAGGGTCCGAAGCTTTGTCTTAGTCTATGACATTGTGTTGCAAGGTAAGTTTGAGGCCAACGTCTCAATTCTAACACCCTTATGGGTGCTTGAATTAGAAATTCGACTTTCTATGTACTTTGGCATGTAATATTTATTAATAACTATTCGTCAATCAATTAAAAGCAATCTTAGCCAAACTTTCGATTCTTGTACTAGTGCTAGCATGTTTGTTCATCACCCTTAATATGACTTAAACAAGACTGACAAATTTCATGTTCTCACGCCTAATAATACAAACAATGGACGTACAACCGACATTAGGTACCTTAAACATGGAATTAACAACACTTGTTACAACAAACTAGACAATATTTGTATATATTTCGGTTAAACAACCCACATAGTAATTTGCATGCTTAGGGTTAACATAGAAATATGTTTGTAGTTGTCTTWTGGACAATGAACTCATAATGATCGAGTAGAGGCCGCTAGATGTAGGGGGACGTTGTGCACTACTTTCCCATTACCCTTGTCCCTTAATCCATGACTTTAGTGCACGATCAGACTATGGACTCCTTCGCCTTGCTTTATGCAATTATAGGTAAGGCTTAAATCGGGTTCCGCAGCTTCTCGAAAGAAGTGCAGTGGAGACTTCCTCTACTCGTTTCGAGTATAATACACACAACTCCAAGCATACTCACACTATGCAAATGCAAAAATTCAATTTTAGAAAAACCAAAGTCATCGCACAAATTGTACCCCCAAGGCAAAGGGACCGGACCCAATCTGACTCGGTGATGCCYTAGTGCCCGTACAACACTCAAAGCATATTAGAACTAGTAATAGGGCTTGGTTACAAAGTTTTGTGTTGTAATTAGTTATTCTAGCTTGTCCTAAGCCTTGTAGTTGGCATGCTCTCCCTCCAACTTTGGGTGGTTGAGTAGGGCCTTAGGTTGTATATGTTTTTGTCTTGGTGCTGTGCTATTTGCTTACTTACTAAAAAAAATAGTCTACACACAAGTAATTTTGGTGRGCTTCTGGTCACCTAATATTGAATAACGTATAAGCTATTGTGGTGTACTTCTGATCACCTATTACATATGCATGCCCATACAAATATAATCTCTTGAAAATTTCTTCAAAGTAAACTATTAAAATCACAATTCAAATATAGCTCAATCTCAATGTTATGTATTGCCATTCAATTCATTTCATATATTTAAATGAGAGAGCATCATTACATGTTTTCTTTCATATAGAACTTTTGTTTTCCAAAATGCGTAATTTAGTAAACCCAGATAGATGACCTATTCTAATCATCACATCCAATCAAATTTTCTTTGAATTTCAATGGTCAGATAAATTGTCAACTTTCCAATCTTAGTGATCACCTTATTAGACATTWGGCAAATTTCATGCATGGCGGCCATGAATATGATGTGWTGTATATAAACATTAATACGCGTTTCTTTTTATTGGCAAGACAATCAACTAATACTTGATTTTATAATAACTCATACTCTGTTGGAGTAATGRTTATTGCGTTAACACATGCTTATTTTGTTGGACATCATTTTGTACTGGAGTACTTTATATAATCACAGTACACTTTAATGTACTAGAGATGATCTCTTCATGAGATTCATCAATATATATATCACCTTCTTAAATTTCTATGTCATTGTCATATTAATGCTCTGATCTCTTTATCTTTTGAGGATTCTTATGCATGACACAAACCTCAACCTCGACCTAGTCAAGCAARCTCACAAGCTTGGCAAAAATGGGGGCTCACCCATCGATTCTGCCATCAGCACCACAATCTAAGCCTTTTCTCATACACCCAAACCCCATGGGTTGGGGGCTCACGCGATCACAAACATCATTCGAATGGGGGCTTGAGACGACTTCATCTCACACTTTTAAAACATATTAACATTAGTCTATTTYCTTGATCATCTYATGCATTAGGATAGATTGGTATTACACATATTGTCATTACAGACACTTCATAAACACTATCATACATCATCATACATACATCATGCATACACATCATTGCACAAACACGCTATGCAAGAACATTGCACAAACACACTATGCAAACACACTACACATTACACATTGCACATTACACCACCTCTACACGAGGCTAGGGCCCATATTATTTGAGATGTCTATACGACGTTCACAACTACTTGCAATCATCCTACACACGCCTATACGATATTCATTGCTATATGCGATTGTTGCTATACACAACTATTCATACTCATCCACACATGCCTTTACGACATTCATCGCTATATGCGATTGTTGTTATAYGCAACATTCWTCTCGAAAATCCAAGTTTAGTCGTAGGGAAGGCTTCCTGAGGAACGAAGTGCTTCTGAAGGACATACATACACACATTTTCCCCTAGGCTTCTACTAGCCACAGGTAGACATTCGGAGGTTTCTACTAACCAAAGGAGATGCACAAACATCATTGGCGCCCCTAGACTTCTACTGCTCGAAGAGACATCTAGAGGCTTCTACTAATCGAAGGAGATTCACAAACATCATTGGCGCCCCTAGCCTTCTACTAGCCGAAGGGAGACATCCAGAGGTTCTACGAAGCGAAAAAGATTCACAAACATCATTGGCGCCCCTAGGCTTCCACTTGCCGAAGGCAGACATTCAGAGGTTTTTACTGACCTAAGAGATTCACAAACATCATTGGCGCCCCTAGGCTTCCACTAGCCAAAGGGTGACATCCGGAGGTTTCTACTAACCGAAGGAGATTCACAAACATCATTGGCACCCCTAGGCTTCTACTAGCCGAGGGAGACACCCGAAGAACTGAAGGAGATTCACAAACATCATTGGCGCCCCTAGGCTTCTACTAGTCGAGGGAGACATCCGAAGGTTTAATATCGAAGGAAAATTCACAAACATCATAGGCTTCTACTAGCCGGTGGAGACATCGGAGGTTACTACTAATCGAAGGGCAGATTTCACACACATCATTGGAGCCCTAGGCTTTCTACTAGCCGAAGGGAGACATTTGGAGGTTTACTATAACGAAGGCAATTCACACACATCATTGGAGCCCCTAGGCTTCTACTAGCCAAGGGAGACTTCTGGAGGTTTCTACTAACTGAAGGAGATTCACAAACATCATTGGCGCCCCTAGGCTTCTAAATAGTTCGAAGAGACATCCAGAGGTTTCAACTAACCGAAGGAGATTCACAAACATCATTGGCTCCCCTAAGCTTCTACTAGCTAAAGGGAGACATCCGGAGGTTTCTACTAACCAAAGGAAATTCACACACATCATTGGCGCCCCTAGGATTCTACTAGCCGAAGGGAGACATCTGGAGGTTTCTACTAGTCGAAGGAAATTCACACACATCATTGACGCMCCTAGGCTTATACTAGCCGAAAGGAGACATCTGACGATTTCTACTAACCGATCATTATGAGTAGAGGCCGCTAAATACAGCCGCATGGGTTCGATAACAGGTAAAAAGTAACCGTTGTTTTGCAGGTACCAGCGAAAAGGATAACTTGAGATCGCAGAACGTCTTGAGCTATCCTCCGTCTCGAATCGAATACTTTGACTTTTGTCTTACTAGAACTAGCTTCTCTCCAAACTAAGCCAAAGTGGGGACTTCTGTAGATACCTAAAAATGTCTCCCCAAATTGAATAGCCGGCGAGGAAAAGTACGACATCTCGAAATAGATTTGCTTYCGAAGATGCAACAAAATCCATAAACCACATCCATTAAACCACATCCATTTGCACAATTTGAATTCAAATTGTGTTTGAAATCATATGCCGTGAGCACAATAATTGGCAGATAGCATTTATTTTTATTTATTTTAACTATTTTCTATTTTTAACCTTTTTTCTTTATTTTTAGGATTTTTAGAATATTTTTCGTAGGTTATTTTTCTAATTTCCACTTTTTACGTTGTCCTTCTCATTTTTCAGGGTTCACTAGTATTTTTAAATTATTTTTCTGATTTTTCTTTGATTTCCTATGATTTTAACAAGTTTTTTAAAATGATTTTCGAAAATAAATGAATCCAGAAATTCGTAGATAAATCCAGATAATTCGGGCGTGATCCGGAATATTATAGAAGATTAATCTAGTCCACCAAGTTTATCCAAAAGTGGATAAAGGTTAATTGGATACCAGTTTAGATGCAAAAACACGGATATTAATTCCCGAACGAAACATAGATAAAATTAAAAATTAAGCACATATCATTGATGTGGCAAGCCAYGTCAGCCAAAACTRTTTATACAGTCCATGTAATTGTATATACAGTTGTGATGACCGTATATACGGTTCACACAATCGTATATATGGTTCCTGGACCGCATATACAGTTGTTATTCCGTATGTTTAATCCTAATTCTATCTATCTTATTCCCAAAACGCCTATAAATACATGCTCTCGGTGCTTAATCGAACATAAAAAAAATCATCATACGAAGTGCAATTCAAAACTCTCAAAATCTCTCTCACACAGATCAATCACAAAAACACAAATCACTCAGAACATCTAAGGTTCTCGAATCCGTCGCAACTTTCGGAGTCGTTTTTTGCGAATCTAGGTACAAATCTGAGGCTATTCAATCAAACTCTCTCTTCTCTTATTATTAAATTTGATTAATATAATACATTGAGTTTCATTTTGATTTTKAATTTCAATCATGTAAATTCATTTGTTTTAAATCATTTTCGCTTTATTGCATTTGTTTTAATCATAATTGTCAATGCTAACAATCTCTTTTGTTGTGATACGTAGGGCTGAGCAAAGGTCCGGTCTGGACCTGAAACCGGACCAGACCGGACCTGAATTTGGACGGGACCGTCGATTCTGGTCCAAGTCCAGGTCAAAARAATTTTGTGGTGTCGGTCTTCCGGTCCGGTCCGGTCCAAAACCGAGGTTTTCTGGTCCGGACCGGAAGACTGAATTTTTTTATATTATACAAATTAAAACATAACAAATCTAAATCCCAAATTCACAATATGCAAACCAAATTAGACTATACTCTCTTTCCTCAAACCCAAATAATTATCTCCTCTCACGTCCTCGTCCATGTTGGAGTCTCCGATCACGGTCTCTTCGTCGAGTTGCCAGCAGGCAGCGGCACCACTTCGCAGCAGGCAAATCAAAAGTCGCCAGCAGTCACCTGAATCCCCTCTTCTCAGTAGCGTGGTCGAGTATTCCTCTTCGCCGCTTCCTCCTCGCTCGATCAGTATTTAGCAGTTGCAGCAGGTAGTACTTAGCAGCACCGCATAAGCATTAGATCTACAAATTGGAGTCACCTTATGTTTGAAGTTCGTTGAGCAAGCCCAGCACTTCTTTTTTTTTTATTTTTTTATAATTAATTTACTTATATTAGTATGATTTCTAAAATCAGTAAATGATAGCTTTACTTTTAAATGAAAATGTTACTTTGAATCTTTGGTTTTATATTTTATTTTCTAAATTTTTCATTTGGAAAAAAAAACAAACAGGTCCAACAGGT
Organism: Bassia scoparia; assembly: GCA_008642245.1. NCBI lineage: Eukaryota > Viridiplantae > Streptophyta > Magnoliopsida > Caryophyllales > Amaranthaceae > Bassia > Bassia scoparia. Next base: position 47,127 of record SNQN01003050.1, read on the forward strand.
CCAAAACCGGACCGGAATCAATTCAAGTCCGGTCTAGGTCCAAAAATTTCGAAGATTTCGGTCCTCCAGTCCAGCCGGTTCCGGTCCGGTCCGGTTTTGGACCGGTGGTCAGCCCTAGTGATATGCGATTCAAATGCAAACAAAGTTTTGATACACTAACCTTTGTCTTTTTTTGTTATTGATAGCGAAGCAAGGTAAGTTTGATTCATATATTTGAGTTTTCTATTATACTAATCATGATCTCATATGTATTTTGGAATTGTTTAAGCATGGGAATTTTTAATTGCTTAAACAAGACCGGAAATTGTTGAATCACATTAAATTCAAATTAATCATGGACAAACGAATTTTAAGCACCTTGTTAATATGATTAATTTGAAGTGATCACAACAATTAGGCTAGGTAGTGATATTTGCATGAGAGAAACTCACTCTTCTAATATATTGCTAAGGCTTGAGCGCTTCCTAAGGATAAAATTGCTAAGTGTTGTATATTCAATGGAATCGAATAGAATTACAATGAGACCGAGAAGAGGCCACTACATGCGGGAGGATTATGTCAAAGATTCTTTCCATACCATGTCCCCGAACCCACGAACTGGTTATTGGATCAAATAGTGGGGCCATTGACTTGACACCAATATTTCGGGCGTCCGTGATTAACCTGTATAGGCACTGTGGCGATTCCCCACTTGACAACACTACCCCAACGCACTCACGTGCGAGATCCGTGGCTCAAGCCCACGAACGAAATCGACGTAGGACGTGGGCCCGATAAGGGTCACGCCTGCAATTGCCCTCTCATCAAAACCAACAGGGTCCTTTGAAGARGCCTGTTTAGCCAAATAATCAGCTTCCTGGTTCTCTTCCCTTGTAACATATGAAATATCACACTGTTCAAACGAGGAGATTAACTCTCTCGGCGTTGTGTTAATCGCCAGAGCTAAAAGGGAGGTTCCTTTATATTCCCTGCTAATTTAAGACACAACCCATTGAGAATCTCCAAATGCTTGAACCCTTATGACACCCATATCTTTCAAAGTCTTTAGACCTATAATAAGAGCTTCGAATTCAGCTCTATTATTTGTGCATCAGTCCGAGAAAGTTACCGCCATTTTAGTCTTCACACCTTTTGGTGAGAGCATCACTATCTCGGCCCTAGCTAAATCTATTCGACTTGACCCATCAACAAAACAAGCGCCAGGCTCCTCCAAATGAACTTGGGCATCACTGTCAATGGGGTGATCATCCAAGAAATCTGCTAAATCTTGACATTTCACAGCTTTTTAAGGGACATATTTCAGCTCGAACTGGGATAGATGCATACTCCACTTRCACAGCCTTCCTTTGACAAAGGGGTGATTCCAAAGGTGTTTCAACACATCGGTTGGTAATATGATTTTGATGGGAAAAGCCTTAAAATAATGATTGAGTTTAATGGAAGCGTAATACAAACTCAAGCACCATTTCTCAACGTTGGTATATCTGGTCTCCACCTCCTACAAAATTCTACTTAGGTAGAAGATCGCTTGTTCATGCCCTTGTTCTGTTTCTTGAGTGAGCATACTAGAGATGGACCCATCAGATGCTGACACATATAATCTCAATGGTTTCCCATTTTATTTTGGTGGGATCAAAACTGGTGGTCACGCCAGGTTTTCTTTGATTTGTTCAAATGCATGTTGATGCTCTTCATTCCATTTGAACTCATCCCCTTTCTTTAGTTTCAACAATGGGCATAAAGCTTTCGTCTTTCCTGCTAGGTTGGTAATAAATCTTCAAACATAATTTATTTGTCCTAGAAACCTTTGCAACTCCCTTTTCGTTCGAGGGGGTTGTGCTTCTAGAACAGCTTTCGCTTTGTTCTGACCTATTTCGATACCATTTTTGTGTAATAAAAATCCGAGGAAATTGTTGGCTTAAACCTCGAAGAACACTTTTGTGAATTCATCTTAAGACTGAACCCCCTCAGTCGCTCAAAGGCACGAATAAGGTGTTCTTCATGTTCTGTTGCACTCCTTGACTTCACCAAAACATCATCTATGTAGACCTCTGTAAAGTCTCCTACAATCTCGTCAAAGATGAGATTCATAGCACATTATAAGTTACACTTGCGTTCTTCAAACCGAAAGGCATAGCGACATACTCATAAAGCCCCACAGACCCTGGATACCTAAACATAGTTTTAGAATGACCACCCTCAGCGATCCTGATTTGGTGATATCCTGCAAATCCGTCTAGGGTGGATACCAATTCATGTCTAGATGCGGCATCTATCAGCATGTCAGCCACCGGTATAGGATATTGATCTTTTGGTGAGGCACTATTAATGTCTCGATAATCAATACAGATCCTAATCTTACCGTTTTTCTTAACAACAGGTACGATATTGGCAATTCATTCAACATATTTTACTGACTRAATGAATCAATCCTTCAAGAKATTASTAATATCATCTTTGAGCTTAGGAATCAAATATGACGCTAACCTCCTTGGGCTCTGCACTATTGGAGTGAAGCCTGATTTGATTGGTAACTCATGCTGGATGACTAAAGGATGAATCCCCGGCATTTCGTGGTGTTCCCAAGCAAAATAGTCTTTATAAGTTTGGAGGATTTTGATAATGGACAACTTTTCTCCTTCTAGTAATTCCTTATTAATGTAAGTACACATAGGATTCTCCACTGCACCAAGATTGACCTCCTCAAGAGGGACATKGACTTCTTACCTGATATCRTCGGTTTTAGCCCAAACATTCACCTCCTCCTCCTGACCATAGAAACCCCCCCATGGTTTCAAAGAAGGATGAGCCGTGAGTGCTAAAATACCCACTTGATGATATTTCAGCATGATCATCCATGATTGCATTTACCTCTAGACCATATTGTGCATAATGACTCGCATAAAGATTACGAAGAGCCTATTGATATAACATGTAAATTAGAGAAAAGCCTGGATGTTACCAGTATCCTAGACTAATTACATCAGGTAGAATAACCCTTCTTCCCTTAATAGTATAAAGCACGTCATCAATCCTGCCCCAAAGAGATGCCCCCCCTAGGCATCAGCTATATTAGGATTGCTCCTTGATGCCAGACTCTTAACTACATGGGGAGTTTCAGATGTATTTTGTAATTCATCATCCTTAGCATCCTCTTCAATGCATTTGATTGAACTTGAAAGAACTTTCACTCTTGGTGTCGATTGACTTTCAAGTTTGAGAGCAATCCCTTTGTCATTAGGCAAGGTCTTCATAATTATCCTGGAAAATTCTCGGTTAGTATCAGTCAAATAAGCATCTACAACATTAGCACAAATTACCTAATATTCATTACCATTCCATAGTATTACTTTCTGATGCAAAGTAGAAGGAATAGCATAAGTCTGGTGCAACCATTCTCTTCWGAGATTTGCATTGTAGTTACCTTCCCCTTTTAATATAAAGAAATCTAACCGAGTCTTAGAAGTACCTACTTGGACATGCATATATGCTAATTCTTTAGTATTCTCCGACTTGTCATTGAATGCGGTTATGCTAATTCTGACACTATATAGATCTTTGCTACCTTTACCCAATTTCCTAAAAACTTACGAAGGCATAAGATTTATGGTAGCACCAATATCAATCAACACTTTACCAAGTTTAGCACCATCTACATTAATCTTTATGTAAAGGGGCTTACTATGTGAGTTATCGACATTGAAATCCTTAATTAAGTGCTCCACAACTAACTGTTCTTGCTTCTCCTACAACTTCGGCTTRGTCCACTTCATTGGCCCATGAAGTATCCATATGCTAAGGTCTACAAACTCTGAACGCTGGGGAAAAGTGACAGCACAACAAGCGCTAGATTCATTCTCTCCCTCTGAACAATTTGCAAGAAAATCAAGATCTGACTTGGATACCTCCATATCCAAACCTTCCAAACCATAGTCCACCAGTTCCACATCAGACGATTGCTCAGTMATCAAAGCATCTTTCGCAAAACTTTATGTCTCATGGTTGACTAGTTCTTCTTCGATAGGATCCTCCATCTAACAGATGATTTTGAATATTAACAACCTGTAGGTTCTTGGATGATCCCTGGATTGTCGCTCTCTGAAGAACTTTTGTAATAGAATGAGGCTCCGACAGCAAACTTCCTTCACAAGGTCCATCCTTTGTGCTCTATCTGAATGAGCCTAGGTCTTTGGAACATCTTCTCTCAACTTCTCTCCCTAATTCTCAACCAAATGAGGTTGGGCTGTAGGAATTTCTGCCTGCAACTTCTCTGTCTGAACAAGACTCAAATGAGGYTGGGCATAAAGAACATCCCTAAAAAAGACTTATCCTTGTGAATTCCCTCTCTTGAATTCTTTCTCCAATTGCTTYAATTCTTCAAATGAGGCTCCTCAATAGGGACAACTTTAAGCATTCCCTTTTTGCAAAGCTTCCTCATCCACATGAACTACATTTGCTTGTAGTTGGTTGGCAGCTGCTTATCTAATCAATGCAGCCTTTTTCTTGACCCTTCTTTTCACTTTAGCAAGATCTAGATCATCTTCATGTTCCTTGTCTGTGTTTGAGTTGTCACCCCATTGCTTGATTCCTCCTCCCTTAACACATTGGTCTGAACTTGGCACTTTCTCAATCTTGCTACTCAATTGGAATAATTTGGGTTTGCCCAACCTGGTCAAGACTGAAATAGTAGACGACATTCGAGGAAGAGTGACTGGTCCCCTCCTTAGTCCCCTTTCAAATTAAGGCCTGTGGTGTCTAGGAACCCATCCTGGGTTATTAGGAATAACTTCGTTCCTTACTCATAATGAAAAATGTTAGCACAAGAAGGACACATGGAGAAGGGTAGTTTCTTCAAGCCTTCCACCCCCTTGGTCTGTAGGGGAAATTTCTGAACAGCTTCTACATATGTTTAAGCCTTCTAACTATAATCTCCATCATGATTGACATTAGAGGTAATACCACCGGACTGCACCTCATCACTTTCGGCTTTTTTGCCTCTAGGTTGAAAATTAGCAAGATTCGGYGCCTGGTATTCTTGCTTTGAGATTATCAACCTGTTGTAGCAAGTAATTTGGTGATGACGTGTCCTGTTTACAATATTTCCCTAGCCTCTGGGTTGAGAGAGGGGTGGAGGCTTCCCTTCAATGCTACCTCGGGAGAGCTGACCTTTTATCGGATAAATGTACGAGTCTTGGCTACCTTTGGTCTCCTGGTAAACGTTTGTTTACTTCCTGCTCCTAGCACCTCAAGTTTGGCCTCGCACCTGCACAAAGGAGAATAATCCTRTTTGGATTATCTCCCCTCCGATGCTTAAGTAAGTATGGATTTAAGGGAATTAAAATTGTTAGGCTAGTGAAAGAAAGTAGTAAGACAAGCTCTCAAGTTGTTGGAAGTTGGATTCAATTAATGTTAGGAGAATGTAGGTACCATAAATGTGGTTTTTCGGGGTATTTATAGGCAATCCCTCTAAAACCAAGGCAACCATTGGATGTGTGACACTTGTCGACCATCCGTACTTCCTTGTGTTCCTTACTACCGTTTCGGTGTAGGAACGTCAATCCTTTGCCCCGTTCCGGTCTAGATTAATTTAATTTGTAGCACTTGCCACGTTGATCACTTTGATCTAATATTTGAAGGACACGTGGGCAAGGATTTTCCGTGCCACATCATTTGCCCCTCAAAGACCCTCTTAATCGTTRGATTTATAGGGTGTTTGATCTTGACCTTACATTAATTTACATTT
>SNQN01003050.1:54724-65598 GCA_008642245.1 Bassia scoparia
AACCCATATGGGTTGAATCGAAATCAACTGCAACTGAACCGAACTGAACTGAAAAGGCAAATCTACTGTGTTGGTTTGAAACTGTAACCCGTAAAGTTATAACTGAAACAATTCAAGCTAAGGAAAAAAACTGAAATCAACTGAACTGAAATCAACTGAACTGTTTGGTTTGAACCATAACTGAACTGGTTAACTGAAGTCCCTCCTCTAGGTATAAATACCCCTTGAAGYGGAGAGAGAGACTTTCTAGCTCTGACTTCTCTCTAAAAATTCACTCTCGCTTCGCACTTCTCTCTCTACTCTTCGCAAGTTTCCGAGTTCTTCGCAGTTTTTTAGATTTGTGCCAACCCTTTGTTGACTTCGCACTTTAGGTACTGTTCGCACCTTTTCTTTCTTCGCACTTATTCTTTATTCTTTTTTCGCAAAGTAATAATGACTCTTCGCCCAATAAGAATAGAGATGGGGGCTTGGAAGAGCCTAGTCCAACTTCGCTTGGCACAAATTTAACTCCTTACTCCTCTACCCTTGGTTTTTTGTACTCGCACTCAGTAGACCCTTGTCCCATCCTTGACACTTTGTCTGTTCATGTMAGGATGCCTCGCATTAAGACCACTGCTCGTAGGAAGCTAGAAAACCAAATATGGGAAGAGGAGCCAGAACCGAGTACTTTTGGACGTTTGCCTGTACGAGTAGAGGATTGGAGCACTAACTCCGAGGACCTTAGTGGTCGCATAGATGCTGCGATGGCTGAGGGCAGCGACGAGGAAGTAGACTTGAATGCTGCTAAAGCCAAGGGAAGCGACGAGGARGTGGACTTTGAGAAGGCTCCCCTTACTTGGCTAGCCAAAAATAAACCTCTTGTYGAGGAGTCGTTTGAAGATGAGGACAGGGACAAGGACAGTCCTTCCTCGACCAAAGTGCAAAAGGCTTGGAGGGCCGCACTTCAGCAGTTCCAGCGCATTTACGCACCTCATATTAGCTTCGTCTCGCCTGAAGTCAAAGAGAGGTTMGTGATCCCTGCTGWGGGGACTGCGATCACCCAAACCATTGAGAACACCTTCGCTGTTTACAAAGCGGTGGTGGACTTGGGCCTTCGCTTCCCTTTGCATCCATTTATAATAAACCTGTTGAAGGCCTATGTCAATGGCCTCGCACAGTTGACAATGCAATTCTGGTGTCACATCCTTGGATACTTGGCCACCTGTAAGGTTGTTGGATCGACTGAACAATACCGTCTCTTCAGACTCAGTCAAAGTGGGGGCTTCTGTAGACACCTGAAAATGTCTCCCCAAATGAGTAATCCGTGATGAAACATACCGCGTCTCGCGATTGTTTCGACTCAGAAAAGATACTTTGAACTCACAAAAGTTGGAAATACGCGAGGTCGTACTCGGAACTATTGAGCAAAGGTCAAATACAAGGCAAAAATATTTTCTTTCGGTTTTCTCAAAGGTTTTCAAACAAGTTACGCTGGCGATTCTCATGCTTTTTGATTTTCATCATGTTCGTCACATTTTTCTGAATCCGCCAGTATTTTTAAATTATTTTTCTGATTTTTATATGATTTTCTATGAATTTTGCAATGTTTAAATACGCAGAATACGCAGAAAATACATGAATAATTAGAAAATACGCGGAATGTTCTAGAAACGTACTTTCTTGCGAAAGGAGGCGTCTAGAATAATCCGTAATCTTAGAAAATCGAGACATATGGCAAAGATTTATTCCGAATTGAAATATTTCAGATTTTTGGAAAAATTATATACGCAGAAATGGAGCGTATATACGCAGAAATGGAGCGTATATACGCTGATCAGGAGCGTATATACGCACCATGGCAGCGTATATACGCAGCTTCAAGCCTTCCAAAAATCTGAGCAAATGTGCAGCATATATACGCTACATATGAGCGTATATACGCAGGAAGGCAGCGTATATACGCTCCTCTGTAGCGTATAAACGCAGGGTTTTCCTTCCTCGTTTTTGCCTCGTGCCTATAAATACTTGCTCGCCTTGCTCAGTCCGACACAATTCCCGAGACATACGTCTACTCTCTCTCTCTCTCTCAAACACTCTAAACACATTCGTTTTTGAATTCAAAGCATCGATTCTTTTTCGAATCAACAAGCGAAAACAAGGTTGAATTCTGAGATTACTCACCAATAATTCTCTCTCACTTTCTTTTAATTTGATTAACCATTATTATGAGTTTTAATGTAACTTATACAATGTAGAAACCGACTTTTAATCGTTCCATGTAAATATGTAGGTTTTTCATAACGTTTTCAATGTTTTCATTGTTTTGTTTTCGTTCTTTTATTTCATTTTCATTATTATTATTTTGTCAATACTAACGATTTCTTATTCTTGTATAGCGATTCAAGGCGAAAGATTCATTGCGCTCGTGTTTTATCATGAACTAACAATTGTTTTCTTTGTCTTTATATAGCGATTCAAGGCAGAGGATTCGTTTCGTTTCGTTTTACAAACTAACCTTTGTTTTATTTGCAGATTTAGGGTAAGATGAGTTTGTATATACTTTGAAGTTCATATACTTCATATTGTCATTGTTGTATAATTTGTATATATTTTGCTAAACAAAGACCGGAAATTATGTGAATCACTTTAAAGTCAGATTAACTATGGACAACCGGTTTTTAGGCACCGTTTTAACATGATTAATACAAAGTGGTCACAATTTCTAGGTTAGGTAGTCTCTTGTGCATAATAGAAACATACTCACTTAGTAATTTTTAGGGCTAGTGCGCTAATAAGGTTGCGAATATGTAAGTTGTGTGCATCCAATAAATCGTGTTTAATGGAATTACAATGAGACCGAGTAGAGGCCGCTACATGCGGGCGGATTGGGTTACAGATCTGATTCGTACCATGTCCCCGAACCCACGACTGGTTACTTGATTGGACGTGGGGCCATTGATTTGGCACCAACGTTTCGGGCGTCCGTGAATAACCTTTCTAGGCACGGTGGCGACTCCCCTTACTCGACAACACTACCCCAACGCACTCACGTGCGGGTTCCGTGGCTCAAGCCCACGCACAAGCACCTCGATGTAGTACCAAGCCGCGCGCCCGCTATACGCTGAGGGCGCGGCCCACGTCCTACAATTTGGCGACTTCACTGGGGATAATCACCGTTAGGTGAAGTGGACAGACTTGAAAAGTCTCGTAATTCCATCATCACGTTTATTGGATTTTGCATTTTGCATGACCTTTCGAATAAGGTCGCGCCTTAGGCTCCTTGGTCTCACTATGGGCATGTTCTATGCTCGAGACTACCATAAGGGGGGATACTACCTTGGCTGCATGTGGTTAATTGATCGCATGGCTAAGGCAAGTCCTATCCCGCCCATGCCGTGTGTGCACGTGTTACTGATGCGTGTGCATAAGGGGTATCTTGGCCATACATCGCTAATTGCAAGTGGTGAAAACTGGACCAAGCTCTGCCCTTAGGCGTGGTACACTCTCTGACTTAACCTAGACCGACCATAGTTGACTTGTCATCACGTGTCTTGTATATATGTGCATGTATGGGTCCAGTTCTACACCTTAACACAACACTTTCATATAGTCCATGGTCATCTTTTAGTTCACATCATGCATTTCATAGCCCATAGTGACTTTAGTTGACCTCTACCTTAGTCTGTGACCATAGTTCACTAGGACTTTGTCCTTCAAACTTTCGACCTTAGACTTTGAACCTTAGGTCTTGACCCTTGACTACTAGGGTAGGCACAGACTTTGACCTTAGACGTTGACTTTAGACTCACATTAGGATTGACCTTACCTTCAGCCAACATAGGCTCGACCTCTAGGCGTGACCCTAACCTCTTTAGGCACATGCATATCATACATCCCAATGTCATTTGGTGCCCTTTCAAAAAAAAAAAAAAAAAAAAAAAAAAAAAAAAAAAAAAAAAAAAAAAAAAATTCAAAAAATTCAAAAAAACGAAAGGGCACCTTGCATTCATACATTCATTCTAGGAAAGATGACCATGGAATTAGGACATGCATTTGCATCTGCATTCATGTATTCAATAATGACCAAGGAAGTTCACTAAGGGTTTATTTCTTTTTGAAACAGGGTGAAGCCGTCTCCATAGCCCTTGCTCGACCCAAAGAGTTTGAGCCCTCAGCCCAATCCAAACCTAACCTTCCTCCAACCTTCATTACCCATCAGCCTTAACACCACAAAATGGCCTCCCAACAAGAAAAGCTCCAAAAGCTTGCCGAGCAAGTTCAACAGCTTGAAGCTAAGATCAAGGAGTTGACCTCGAGCTTTTCCTTGGACTAGCTATTTGAAAAGACAATCCAAAAAGCCATCGACCCCACCTTTTACCAAGACCAACCTCCTCTTGACCCCAACCTTGCAACCAAACTGCCAAAGGATTTCTCAGCCGAAGACATACCCAAGTTCAAGCCGACTGATGACCCTCGATTCCATATAAAGGGATTTAAGACCACCATGGCACTTAAAGGGATTGACTCTGCCTTGTTTCCAATGGTCTTTCCCCTTTCCTTGGAACCGATATGTCAGAAGTGGTTCTTTTCACTTCCTGAGAAAGAAATAGCTACTTGGGAAGACATCATCCACGCATTCATGGCAAGATACAAGGGTAACATTCAGACCCAAACATCCTTCCGAGAGCTTGAAATCCTTAACCAGGGAGAGAACGAGGGGTTCACCACCTATCTGACTAGATGGAGAGGAGTTGCTGCCACCCTAGTCTCCGCTCCTACTGAAGAAGAGATGGTCAAGACCTTCATTTCTGGCCTCCAGCCGGAATACAAAGATCATCTCAAGTATCGAGGCCTTACCACATTCGCAAAGGTCTACGACATTGGAGTGGACATAGAGAATGATCTTCTTCAATTCACATGAGTCAGTTGGAGTCTTAGCTTTAGGATCGAGTCGGAGAGTCCCTTTCCCTAGACTATGTATCATTTCTTTTTCCATTTCGAGTCTATGTCATTAGGTTTAGGATTAAGTTCTGCAATTAGCCTCTATGTAATAAATTCTTTTGTTTTAATAAAAGTTTCTATTTTCTTTAGCCTCCATATAGTTTGTGCTTCTAACTTTAATGGAATCAAATTAATGATCGACCTCACAATTCAATGGACATTGCCAAGAGAGGCCTTCTTTCATAGCTCCACAAAATAACCTCTTCCCTCCATTCCCTTCATCACATCATATCAAAATCCCTTGCAACCCTTTGAGCCGTAAACACTATCATTCAGCCTATCTTTCTTTCATCACCCACATCGACCTAACCCTTTGGACCAAACGGTGCGTAGGAAAAGACATGTGCAAAAAAGAGAGAAGAATAAAATGGGCAAAAAGCAAAAAAGCAAAAAATCAAAGTTCAATGCCAGTCATCACAAATGCAATTTCAAAATCCAATGCAAATCCAAAGTTCAAAGCCCAATTCAAACAAAAAGCAAAAGTCTAAAAAGCACACTGCGCACCGTGGGTCACTTCGTAATCATTAAGCCTTTTTCAACTCTCAAACCATAGCCTCACATTACAACCACAAAAGCCCTCTCACACGAGGCATTGTCCAAATCATCAACAAGAACTACGACGGTCTGATTCCGTAAGGATACGTAGGAAGCCTCTTCTCGAGGTCCGACCCAATAATTCAATAACATTCTGAGGTCCATTATATAGTTTGATTCCCTTAAAGTCAGAAGCGCAAATTCCTAGCGTAGAACCCGACATAGACTCGAGTTTGAACCTACATCATCTAGCCAACCACATCAATTCCCCACTCACTTACCCTTAGTCACAAATTTTAGCCTTGTATTTTCTTGAACCTTTAGCCTATTCTTTCATACACCTTAAAGGGCTCTCCTCAACTCATCCTTAGGCTATCTCTCTGTAGTGGTCATCAGGCATTCTCCTCAAAGCATCGCATTGCAGCATTTCCTCCATGTTCTCTCCTCATGCAGCGTTCAGCTCAAGTTACTGATTTGGGCAAATCAAAATCACATCCCTCATTCCTTACCATTACCACCACAAAAGCTAAGCCAAAACCCATGACTCCACAACATTCACTAGCCTTACCTTGCTCCATCAACCAGTGCCCTATAACACAAGCCCTAACCTCGAAAGCTCATCAAGCTGGGGGCTCACCCACTAAACCAACCATCACACCACAAATTAAGCCATTCCCATACACCCAAACCCCATGGGTTGGGGGCTCACTTGCAATCACAAGCATCGCCTTTGCTCGAATGGGGGCTTGAGACGGCTCCATCCCACAATCCAAAAGCATCTTACCATTAGTCAATTTCCTTGGTCATTTCATGCATTAGATCTAAGAATAGACTTGCATTACGCATATAGCCATTGCAAACACTTCATAAGCATCATTGCGCATTGAGCATACAAACTTCATCATGCATATGCATCCTGCACAAACACATTACACATTGCACATTACACATTGCACATTGCACATTACACATCGCACCACCTCAACATGAGGCTAGGGCCCATCTTACATGCATTTGCCTGCACACGCCTATACGGCATTCATCGCTATGCGCGATTGTTGCTACGCGCAACATTCTTCCCGAAAAGCCAAGGTCAGCCGTAGGGAAGGTTTCCTGAGGAACGAGGCGTTTCCGAAGGAATTCATCACTCACATGCCTATACGGCATTCATCGCTATACGCGATTGTTGCTATACGCAACTTTTCCCCGAAAAGCCAAGGTCAGCCGTAGGGGAAATTTCCGAAGGAACGAGGCGCTTCCGACGGAACTTACATTACGTCTTCCCGAAAAGCCAAGGTCAGCCGTAGGGAAGGCACATACATCACAACTCTCCCCGAAAAGCCAAGGTCAGCCGTAGGGGAACTTTCCGAAGGAACGAGGCGCTTCCGACGGAACTTGCATTACTCCTTCCCGAAAAGCCAAGGTCAGCCGTAGGGAAGGCATCTACATCATTTCTTTTCCCGAAAAGCCAAGGTCAGCCGTAGGGAAAAGCTACCTGAGGAACGAGGCGCTTCCGAAGGTATTCATCACCTCATTTTCTCCTGAAAAGCCAAGGTCAGCCGTAGGGAGAAAGCAGCCCGAGGATCCAGGCGCTTCCAAGGGCATAAAACCGCATGGGGCGCGGTAACAGGTAAAACTAACCTTTGTTTTGCAGGTACCGGCGAAAAAGGGTGACTCAGGGTTACAGAACGTCTTGAGTTGCTCTCCGTCCCAAATCAAATACTTTGACTGTCGTCTTACGAGATTTTCGTCTCTTCAGACTCAGTCAAAGTGGGGGCTTCTTCACACAACAGCTCCTTTGCACACTTCGGGTTTTGGAATTTTCTCCCGCACCAGAAATTCCATATATGCACACTTCGGGTCTACGATTTCTCCCGCTACAGAAATCCAGCACAAGCATCTTTCGGGTCTACGATTTCTCCCGCTACAGAAATCTCAAGCAAACACATCTTTCGGGTCTTGGAATCTTCTCCCGCTACAGAAGTTCCGTCAGCACATCTTCGGGTCTTGGAATCTTCTCCCGCTACAGAATTTCCGTCAGCATCTTTCGGGTCTTGGAATCTTCTCCCGCTACAGAAGCTTCCGTCAGCACATCTCCGGGTCTTGGAAATTTCTCCCGCTATAGAATTTCCGTCAGCATCTCTCGGGTTTTGGAATCTTCTCCCGCTCAAGAAGTTCCGCGCATTCTTCGGGTTTTGGAATTTTCTCCCGCACCAGAAATTCCGCATACACACATCACAACTCTCCCGAAAAGCCAAGGTCAGCCGTAGGGAGAAAACCACCCGAGGATCCAGGCGCTTCCAAGGGCATAACACCGCATGGGGCGCGGTAACAGGTAAAACTAACATTTGTTTTGCAGGTACCGGCGTAAAGGGTAACTCAGGGTCGCAGAACGTCTTGAGTTGCTCTCCGTCCCGAATCGAATACTTTGACTTTCGTCTTACGAGACTATCGTCTCTTCAGACTCAGTCAAAGTGGGGGCTTCTGTAGACACCTGAAAATGTGTCTCCCCAAATGAGTAATCCGTGATGAAACATACCGCGTCTCGCGATTGTTTCGACTCAGAAAAGATGCTTTGAACTCACAAAAGTTGGAAATACGTGAGGTCGTACTCGGAACTATTGAGCAAAGGTCAAATACAAGGCAAAAATATTTTCTTTCGGTTTTCTCAAAGGTTTTCAAACAAGTTACGCTGGCGATTCTCATGCTTTTTGATTTTCATCATGTTCGTCACATTTTTCTGAATCCGCCAGTATTTTTAAATTATTTTTCTGATTTTTCTATGATTTTCTATGAATTTTGCAATGTTTAAATACGCAGAATACGCAGAAAATACATGAATAATTAGAAAATACGCGGAATGTTCTAGAAACGTACTTTCTTGCGAAAGGAGGCGTCTAGAATAATCCGTAATCTTAGAAAATCGAGACATATGGCAAAGATTTATTCCGAATTGAAATATTTCAGATTTTTGGAAAAATTATATACGCAAAAATGGAGCGTATATACGCAGAAATGGAGCGTATATACGCTGATCAGGAGCGTATATACGCACCATGGCAGCGTATATACGCAGCTTCAAGCCTTCCAAAAATCTGAGCAAATGTGCAGCCTATATACGCTACATATGAGCGTATATATGCAGGAAGGCAGCGTATATACGCTCCTCTGTAGCGTATATACGCAGGGTTTTCCTTCCTCGTTTTTGCCTCGTGCCTATAAATACTTGCTTGCCTTGCTCAGTCCGACACAATTCCCGAGACATACGTCTACTCTCTCTCTCTCTCTCTCAAACACTCTAAACACATTCGTTTTTGAATTCAAAGCATCGATTATTTTTCGAATCAACAAGCGAAAACAAGGTTGAATTCTGAGATTACTCACCAATAATTCTCTCTCACTTTCTTTTAATTTGATTAACCATTATTATGAGTTTTAATGTAACTTATACAATGTAGAAACCGACTTTTAATCGTTCCATGTAAATATGTAGGTTTTTCATAACGTTTTCAATGTTTTCATTGTTTTGGTTTTCGTTCCTTTTCATTTCATTTTCATTATTATTATCACTTGTCAATACTAACGATTTCTTATTCTTGTATAGCGATTCAAGGCGAAAGATTCATTGCGCTCGTGTTTTATCATGAACTAACAATTGTTTTCTTTGTCTTTATATAGCGATTCAAGGCAGAGGATTCGTTTCGTTTCGTTTTACAAACTAACCTTTGTTTTATTTGCAGATTTAGGGTAAGATGAGTTTGTATATACTTTGAAGTTCATATACTTCATATTGTCATTGTTGTATAATTTGTATATATTTTGCTAAACAAAGACCGGAAATTATGTGAATCACTTTAAAGTCAGATTAACTATGGACAACCGGTTTTTAGGCACCGTTTTAACATGATTAATACAAAGTGGTCACAATTTCTAGGTTAGGTAGTCTCTTGTGCATAATAGAAACATACTCACTTAGTAATTTTTAGGGCTAGTGCGCTAATAAGGTTGCGAATATGTAAGTTGTGTGCATCCAATAAATCGTGTTTAATGGAATTACAATGAGACAGAGTAGAGGCCGCTACATGCGGGCGGATTGGGTTACTGATTCAATCCGTACCATGTCCCCGAACCCACGACTGGTTACTTGATTGGACGTGGGGCCATTGTTTTGGCACCAACGTTTCGGGCGTCCGTGAATAACCTTTCTAGGCACGGTGGCGACTCCCCTTACTCGACAACACTACCCCAACGCACTCACGTGCGGGTTCCGTGGCTCAAGCCCACGCACAAGCATCTCGATGTAGTACCAAGCCGCGCGCCCGCTATACGCTGAGGGCGCGGCCCACGTCCTACAGCTTCGCTTCGCCTTAGGGGGTTGACCTCAGCTTTAGTGTCATGGAATTGAGCCATGGAATCCGCATGTGAATGCGTTGGGGTGTGTTGTCGAGTTAAGGGGATCACCACCGTGCCTATATAGGTTATTCACGGACGCCCGAAACATTGGTGCCAAACTAGTGGCCCCACAAATAGGTCCAGTAACCAAAGTGTGGGTTCGGGGACATGGTACGGATTGAATCAGTAACCCAATCGCCCGCATGTAGCGGCCTCTCTCGGTCTCATTGAATCAGTAACCCAATCCGCCCGCATGTAGCGGCCTCTACTCGATCTCGTTGTAGTTCCATAAATCATAACAATTGAATTCAAGAAACTTATCGATTTGATCTTGAAAGCGCACTAATCTAATATTAATAGGTGGGTTGCTATTATGTACAAACAACGACTTCTACCATGGATAAGGCGATCACTTGATTATTAGTCAATATTAATAAGGTGCCTATAAAACCGGTCGTCCATGATTATCTGACTTTAATGTGGTACGCATAATTTCCGGTCTTGTTTAAGCAATATATACAAGTGTGATAGAATATGTACAAACAAAACATGAAAACAAAGGTTAGTAAGAGACACCTAAAAATGTCTCCCCAAATGAGTAATCAATGATGAAGTATACCACATGTCGCAATTAATTCGAACTCGAAAATACGCAATTGAACTCGTAATGAAGCTCGAAATATGTGAAGTCACACTCGAAATTATGAGTCAAAGGTCAAATACAAGGCAAAAATATTTTCTTTCGGTTTTCTCGATAATCTCAAAGGTTGTCAAACAAGTTACGCTGGCGATTCTCATGCTTTTTGTTTTTCATCATGTTCTTCACATTTTTCTGAATCCGCCAGTATTTTTAAATTATTTTTCTGATTTTTCTATGATTTTCTATGAATTTTGCAATGTTTAAATACGCAGAAAATACATGAATAATTAGAAAATACGCGGAATGTTCTAGAATCTCCTAGAAATAT
>SNQN01003051.1:10143-27599 GCA_008642245.1 Bassia scoparia
AACTTTGAACGAATGAGCTGAACTGAAACTAACGAACTAGTTGAATATTTTATGAAGAGAAAAGTTGTCAGTTAGAGAACTGAGCTGAACGTGAAATAAGCTAATGTATAAGACCCTTTAACGATCCCTAGTCTCCTAAAGCAAGAAAAGAGAAAGTGTGACCTTGCATTGCAAACTTTTTTTCGCATCTAAACAAAACTGAAAATGCACACTCAACTGTATCATGCAAATATGCCAATGCATAAAATGACCTTCAACTGCAGTCACGTAAGATTTGAAGCTCACGAAAAATCTAGATTTCGACCACTCCATAAATTATGATCCACAAAATCTAAGTCAAATCTTAAGTCTCATCACATTCTGTCACAATAATAAAATAGCCTTAGCCTCTAACAATAACTTTATTCATCATCATCATTGAAATAATTCATAAACAAGCTAATTACAACCACCTACATACTACTTGAACTCACAATTCAAGTGTTCATCCACTTAGCTCACAAATCTTTCTTTGTTTTCGCGCAAAAAGTGCTGACCACACACTGGACTAGTCATGGCAGCACCACATGAGGCAGTCCTGACATCCTTCCAAGCCCATGCCAACCAAAAGCTTCGCTGGCCACCAACTCGTAATGAAAACCCTAAAAAGTAACCGGTCTCCGACATTGCTTTCGAGCTAACGCAGGAGATGACCGAGTAGAGATGGAGGAGGAATCAGCAGGCGGGCTGAAGCACCAATCTGCAGAAACACCGGTAAGAATGCAGAAGTGCTGAGTGTTGGGATGAGGTGGAAGAGTACACCCCGAGTAACATAAAGCGATGTACGTGACAAGTACCGTGAAAGTGGGTATTGGGCTGTGCTCCGAGGCAGTGAAGAAGAAATGGAGAAAAAATGGGTGGCTATGAAGAAGCCCTAGACACTCACATGAGCCATTGTGTGAGGTTCAATAAGCTCGTAGGGCTTACCCGGTGCTATGCCAAGCCGAAGCCATAGAGAGATTTTTAAGAAGACTAGTAGGTTAGCGCGTAAGTCCTTGACGCTCCGTAGAGATCTCTAAACTCCTAAGAAGCCGGAATCGCCGGCGAGCGCAAAGCTGTATGCCTTCCATGTTCAAGTTGATCTCTCCATCGACAAGCTAAGTGTAAGCATTCTTAATGTACTATCTTAATAGCCTCTTAAATTAATGGCCCTATATATTTTGTGCTTTCGAATTTAGATATATATGCTTTTAACTCTAGGATGGTTTTTATGGTAACATCGGATTCATTTTTTTTTAATTCCTCCTTTCTCTTTAAATTTTCGAGGGGTTTTTTTTCTTATATCGGCGGTTTAATTTTTGCTTAAAGGTTGAGCCCACTTTCTGAGATCGTCTACTCAAACCCTCTAAGATATTTGATGGTTCGAATTAGCAATTTCTTAAGATGTGTTGGATAGAAAACATTTTATTGTAGCTTATTAGCTAGCGAAGGGTAGTGTGCTATGTAACATGAGACTTGATTGCCATTTATGAGAGTGTCATCTTGCTTTTCCTTTGGCCCCAAACCGGAAATCCTTCTACTTGTAATATTTCGCTATGTATTGTAGAAAACAACTAATAATAACATTGTATCTTTATGTTTGTATTCCATTTGTGATCTCATTTTTTGCTAGCTTTACTATAATGATCTATTGAAGTCTCAGCAATAGTGAATAATAAATAAAATAAAAATAAAAAGCAAAAATGCGGGGCTCAAATGCACAAAGGCTTTGTTCATCAATTCAAGCTTAATAAACCTTTCTTATGCTTATAAACTTAATTAGTTCAATCGAAAAATCATTAAATATAAGTATAAGTTCAAATTCAATCATTAAAAAAATCAAAATGAATAAATAATATAAAAAAACAAAAATTGAAGATAATATGCGACATAATAGATTGAAATGTTGAAAACAAAAACGACACACCAATAAGAAGTCTAGCAAAAATCAAAAAAAATATTGAATCGTATCAGAAGAGAAAATATAAAGACATAAGTTCAAATGAGATCATTCCAAAAATCGAAATAGACAAATAATACAAAAGCTAAAAGTAAAATAATATGCCAATAATTAATGTTGATTGCGTCGATTAGTGTATTTTTTTTGTCTTGAATTTCAACTTATTTTCATTTTAATTAATATATTTATGGAAAATGTTTAGTGACCCTAAGGATTACCGACCACTGACATTCTAAACCAATAAAAAATTAATATAAAAGAGTATCAACCCTGTGGTTACCAATCATGATCCTTATTTATATCTTACTAGTTTTTAGTGCACGCTATGCGTGCTTAAAACTTGCCATGAAAAGAAAGAATCGTAGAAAAAAATCTATATTTAAATTTGACGTTCTTTGAATTGTAATTCTTGTAAAATTTGTGTTTTTTTCAAAAAAAAAATTGTGTTTTTTTAAATCATAACTTTTTTAGCATAAATATTTGAACTTTAAGTAGTAGTTTATTGATTGGGTAAATTTAAAGTCTTTCTTTATTGGAAAATTTTATAATAGGAAGTGGATTAATTAAGAGAGTTTTAAATAGATTAGTTTATATTTAATAAAGGGTGAATTAGTCATTGCCTAGGGGGGACACCATTGCTCCCCCCTTGGCTTATATAATAGAGATATATGCAATCGACAATCCTAAGAGTTACATTTGGCATACCCTTATAATACTTTATTAAAATTTGTAAAAGTGCATGGTACTTCGTATTAAAGGAATAAGAATTTTCCCCTTCTTAAAATCTAACAGAACGAACTTTTTTTTGAAGCTGCTTTGTTCGATCGTTCCTTTACATGACTTTGCTCCTTTTAGTCATTTACATGCAAATTATTATTAATCGAGGCATGCAAATAAATTCGGGGCTGATAGACCAATCACCATAGTTGGGATAAGGGGGTCAATCATATAGCAGACATACATAAAATTAACATACTCCGTAAATATTTTTTTAATTAACATAGAGTCATAGACAATCCACGAAAATTTGGATGAAGATTAGCCCACATCCAATTTTTTCACTTTTTTCTTATACTTTTATGATTTTATCTCATAAGGCCCACATTTCATTATTTTTTAGTGTGTGATTACCCTCCTTATTCCTCTCTTGTAATTTTGCTATACTTAGTCTGCAAAATCAGTTCATGTATTTTTCCTTTAACACCAAAGTTTTGCTCTCTTTATTTTTCGTGAAACTTCACGTGAAAATTATTTCCAATGTAACTTTTGTTGGCATAAAAGTGACCAAAAAAATGTAGTCCTTTAAGATGATTTTTGTTGGGGGTTTAAACTTTAAAGACTCAAAAGTCCAAATTTCTCACATTAAAAGAAATATGACCTGATCAAGTGATCATCCTAGTAATTTGTTTTTTTTTATTATTATAATCATGTTATTAATTTATGCAAGTTATTGTTAGTAAATTTGAATTTTGTGATTTTTTTTTAGGGGTGAATTTTATGATTATTAGTTTATTACAGCTTTATTTGTTGAAGTAGATGCTTATTATTTAGATGAAATGGGCCAAAATAGCTACACCATTGTATATAGGATGGGTGCACTAAACCATTAAGTCATCGACCATCATCGTGATCTTAATTTAGGCTGTCAAATGTAATGTCAGTTAATGTGTTGAGTGCACGCATAACATATACGGGTCAAATTTGACTTATTTATATTACCAAATCTCGATTAAGATCATGTGTTTAGTGCACTCAATTATTATATAACTGTGTTGTTGAAACAATCTTTTACCTATTCTTATTACAATACCAACTTATATGAATTGGTTAAATAGTGCCAATTGCAAGTATATATGGTCTTTCACCAAAATAATTTTCTGTAGTGTTTGTGTTTGATTTAACAACACCCTAGTGGAGTGATGAAAAAGACATACATTGGAGTTTCAAGTCGATTTCAATTAGATTCCCCATGTTTTTGACAACAAAAATGCACCAGCAGATAGTTTTCATGCATCAAACAATTGATGAACTGTGCATGCAAGCTACAAGAATTTTTGAAAAAAAAAACAAGGATGTCTCAAATCGGTTCGAATATAAAACGAAAGCAGTTCCAGGTCTGTGACTGCCTAGCTGCAACTTCGATAGATAGATCGTTTTAACCAAGTTTCCTGGCCAGAACAGAGTCAGAGATCATAAGAAACAAATACTACTTCAAAGTCACTTAAATAACCTTTTTTTTTCTTTTTTAAGCATTTTAATTGAGAATTTTACTAGAAGTCTAGAACTACGCGCGGGCCACACTACCTAGACGATTATGGACCAGTTCATAAACAAAAGCAGATGCAGAGTCTGCATTCTCTTTCTTTCTATTATGACCTTCCATCACTGCTCTTGCGTATTGAACGGAACACGCCCATGCTTGACAAACAAATACCACCTTGGGGCAAGCAAAACCCGCATAGAGAATAAACACGAGTAACAGAATAGCAATGCAGCATCGAGACTGGAAGTAGTTTTTTAAACAATTTTTAAAGGTGAGGTTTTTCGGATTGTAAATTAATGATCTCAGACCTGTTGAAAAAATCTGAGGAAATTCGAGCAGAGAGTTCTTCGGCCATGGTTCCATCTAAGATCTTCGCCAGTGTGCAGTCTTGCAGGGCAACTAAGGTTGTTTTTCAAGCATGTCAAGACCTGCCTGGTTTTGCAAAGGTGAAAAAACAGGTAAAGCCTGCAAAATTATACTCAGCTCAATCCAATCATATAAGGGACAAGTGCAAAATAAGATAAACCTACAAAACTGAAAACTTTAGCACAACGAAATATAAAAGCCAAGCTTCAAGCTTAATGAGACAACAAACAACATTAATCTGAGAAAAACCTGATAACTCCTCCTCATACTACCACAAATAAGAATTACCGGAGTATAAGACTAGTACAAAATTAAAAATGATGTATCCAGGAGCCTCAGTGAACAAGAAAGTAGCAATGGCTTTCAAATTTTCAACTTACTCTAAAAGAACAAAAGGACCAAAGCAAAGTAACTTCAAGGTGCAGCACATGATTGCATCAGAGTGATTCCACAGGGTCTTCAGGACAGCATCACTACCTTCACCAGGTGATTTGAGTAGCTCCACACCTAAAAGCATCTGTCAAGAAAAAGACAACCCGCTAAGCTACATGCCATTATGCAAACAAATGAACTTTAATCTCAAACGATGATAGTTGTCCGTTAATGGAAAATTAAGGTGTTGCTATAGGCTCAGACTTCATTGATAAGGATATCTAGAAAATTGTAAATCCCCCTTTAGAGATAGTAAATTCTATAGTTGGCTTTCTTAATTTTCTCTTAAGGAAATTTGAATAACATGACAACAAAAGTACACAACTATTGAAACAACGGTTGCATTTGTCAAATCTATGACATATAATAAGCAACGGGACAAGCTCCTAGTATTCACATTTTTCTAGACAACATGCAACCTGCCCAATTATGAGGATATCTGTTTGCCAAAACTTGTAGAGAATATTATTTTTTTAAAACACACGCCTACTAAAAGTGTACACAAAAGTTTTAGCATCAAAGAACAATGATCTACAGACTCACCTATAACTCTGGCATATCCATCGAGCTAAAGTGTGAGCTTCCGGATTTCCAAGTGGTGATCGAAGTCCAGCTTGAGAGCCCATATGAGGAGAGAGTGCCAAGGCCACCCTCTGAACAGAAGATATAATGCTGCGAACGTACTGRCGAGCCATAGATGCCACATTCTCTTGAAGATGGCTCTCAAAAGCAAATTGAAATGCAATAGTCATCACCGATCTCATATTATTACCAGAAGCAGACTGCTCAGAAGAAGATTTATTCCCGGATGGACCGACTTCAAGAGCAGAAGCAAGATCCAAAGTACGATTTGGACTTGAGGCTTCCTGATTCGACAATATCACGAAATCAGTTGCATATATATGATCCACCTCCAAAGAGAACTTGCAAATCTTAGCTTGATGCACACCAAAAAAAAAAAAGAAATGGAATAAAAAGAGGAAACCTTCACAGAATCAAGGGGGATGATACGGAAACCAGAAGGCAGGAGAGGAGCTTCATCAGCAAAAGAAGCATCTATTGGAGCAAATATAAGTTCAGCACATGTTCCAACAGCATTCTCATCCATTCCACTACAAAGCTGTCCAGAAACAAAAGCACGTCAGGAACTAAACCACCATCAAATTTTCAGAAAATAAAGCAAAATGTTATGCAGCATKCAGATACAAAGCTTCTTAGTGGGTATGTAAAAACACTTTCTTAAAGAAAAGGGCGAAATAACATTTCATATTCCTTCGGGAAAAAAGAAATAGAATTGAGATAGTGAACAATTAAGGAGAAAACAAAATGGCTCACCTAGCTGTGAGTCAGGTCACGTCAAATGAGATCATATCAAAAAAGAATGTTTCCCTTGCATGCCGTTTTAACTAATTTATTGACCAAGGAACTCTAGTTTCACTAGTAATACGTGGTTCTCAAGCGCTTTTGGACCACATTTGATGCTTTGGAAACAGACATGGACATGCCAGTATGACACTACACCAGTAGCAAATTCTAAGCTTTGCACTAAAAAGTCAAACATCTTAATATACTGTTCACGGTTCAAAACGTAAAATACTACTRGTATAGTTGTATATTAGCACTTTAGCAGCCCACAGTAAACACACTTCACACTACAGTCTTGACTCAAATTACTAATATTCAATTGCAGTTGCCATCTTAGAAAAGCACATCAGAATTCAGAAGCTAAATTCTCCACAAAGCTAGTCACAGACAAGGTTCAAGAATTATATRGATGCCAATTTTCAGTTATAACGAAAGATTCTACCTATCTACTGAACTGTGCTACTCATAGTTACATGATAGTTTCAATTTAGAGAATGAAATGCCTGCACTTACTTGCAAAAGAAACATGTCTCTTGGCATCATAGCATCTTCTGGGCAGCTAACAACACCTTCAAGTTTAATGACCTCCAAGAGCTAGTCATACAGATGATAAATTAAAAATAATTAGCGGTCATGATTCAAAGTAAAAGGTTATAATTTATAAATTCATATTTACACATACAATACCATACCTCTTCATGCTCAATAGTGTGTGCTAGTGGAAGTATAACTTGATTACCAAAGCCCCCCATTCGTGCTCCAGGCAAGCTACAAGGACTGATTTTGGCAGCTGCAGCCAAATAAGCATCGATGTTGTTGTCAGCCCATTCTGATCTATGCTCTCTAAGGAACCTAAGAAGTACTGCAGGTGGGACATTCTGRACAAGAACAAATATGCAAGCCAATARGGGATTAGAATACTAGATATTACGAGGTTAATTAAAAAAAAAGGCTTTAAAATTCAGAGCTGAAGTGGATCCTTATACACAAAATAATCTGAAAGGCACAGTGAAACTACGGGKATAATTAATAACATTGTGTCACAGCAATACTACAGCCTATCTATTTCTGGCTCCCTGTGATTTCTCAGGATATTCATATAACCAGATATATCAAGAATTACAAGGCTTTCGGGTCACAGGGAGCGCTCAGGAGAAAGAGTATGTCATGGCTAAAGATGCGTTTTCTTTTGGGACATAGAACCACCATACTATAAACTAATGTTCCAGCAAATTTTGTATTAAGAATATGCAATACACACAACTCCAATGGAATTAGAGCAGGTATGTGCACAGACATTATCTAGTACAGAGTACCAAAAAATACACATCCATGAGTCAATCCTGAAGTCCATTCCAAGTTTCCAACAATGCTAATTAAGACCGCCAATCAACATCAGGCAGGACAGCTGACCGAAGTTTCAAAAGGTAATAATCAGTATAATTACCACCTCACTCATATTGGAAATATTATAAATTTCTTTCCTTCACACAAGGCACAACAGTACTTTCACTATCTATCATATTATTCCTGCCCCAGAACAATCCATATTCCAGGCAAGCTGATGAAAACAAATGCAGAGACCTCCATCGCAAAGGGTTATCCATCCAGCCTAATCGTCAACCACATCACAATGACTGAGTACTTCGATCGAGACTATGACGCACCGATCAATGTCATGATAGCTTATGGTTGGTTATGGTTTCTTATGGAACCTTTCAGCAAAATAATAAACCAGATAAGCATGATTCTAGCCATACACAAGGCATACAATTCCCAAAAATATAAGTGCTTATTGTACGAAAAAACACAGCTCTAAGGAGTGCATGTTTTCTTATTACATAAAGAACAATCTTTTCATAATGTAATTTTAAAACACATATATGACAAAACCAAGTCTTATAAAGACTAGCCACAATCTAACTGACAATCACTTATCAGGTATAGAAAGGTTAAAGTTCCATTATTGAAAAAAAATACCCTTAATTTGAAGGTGCACAAGGAATGTGTATATGCGAATACAAAAATGGAAAGATGCTTTTTAATTTGAAAGCCTGGGAATGAAACTACAGTCTACAGATTCACATTGCTCTTAACAATTTACTACCAGACTTCATAAAACGAACCTGTAGAAGCATTGATGCTTGGCACATAAAACTGTATGCTCACAGCAGGAAATCCATGCATATGTAAGATCAGTCCATCAGCTTGTCAGGTGAAGACTAGTTAACAAGACAGTGACATCATCTATG
The DNA here is from genome assembly GCA_008642245.1 of Bassia scoparia. NCBI lineage: Eukaryota > Viridiplantae > Streptophyta > Magnoliopsida > Caryophyllales > Amaranthaceae > Bassia > Bassia scoparia. The sequence goes on from SNQN01003051.1 coordinate 18,800, forward strand.
CCATCATTTCCAATATTGACCACCCTTCATCAGTAAACCCATTTAGTGCCTCATTAAAACCCCTGTAAAGTTTTATAAGAAAAAGAAACATTAGACTCGATAGCAAGGAATAATAAAAAATAACATTTACCACTATGAGTTTACTGCACACCTGCTCAGTCGCTGGCTGAGAAGCTCGCAGGCGCAGGGCCGCCTACCCCAATTAAGACAGTAGGCTGGGAAATTCCTAGCAATCTGCCTTAGTTGACGCAGCGCCTAGAGCCAGCAAAAAACATAGGATTTAATAAGTAAACCAGGCACCAAATTCCCAGGTTTTTCAATCCTTAAAATCTTCGATTTACTATGACTGCATTGCACTAAATCAGTCAGTAAGGAAGCAATTCATTAACCAAAAAATGGAGAGATAAAAATATCCACCGCCATTGTTGTTTTCTGGGCTATGACTGTTGATGATTCATACAAGGGACGCATGACTTCGGCACACCCATGGCTGTTCACAGTAGGACGATTCAGAACTGTTAGTTAACAATGCTGTCACTTCCCATCATAATAAAGCATTACAGATAGAAACTAAAATTCCAAAAAAAAATCAATACCTCAAGGTCCATATGTCAACAATGTAATTATTGAACCACCACCTTCGCAAGGCCTTATAAGATACCCACTTGCAGCATCTCAGCTCTTACAAAGTTCTGAACAGAGCATGCTCGACCATTCTGAGTTGTTAAGTGATCTTTCACAGACCTAAAATAACATATAATAATAGAAAAACATTAGTCATAAAACAGTAAACCAAGCAGAAGTCCTAGTTTAATCAAGCTACACACCACCCAAAACTGCCGTCCTCCAAACAAGGTACGAAGCAACCAGAAATCACGGGCAGGCGCTAAAGTAGTCGGAGCATAGAGCTGAAAGCAGCAAATACATCAGAACCACGGACCAAACAAGAAGCACAGTGATATCAAACTAGGAAGCATAAACATGAAAACATCAGCAGCTAACCTGCATATATAGCAGCTCAATGGTTCCACCATTGGCAGTAGGCAGCACGTTAAGCACATCCACAGCTCGGCAATCGCGAAACCACGATGGCCTATCCTTGAGGATTTCCGCAACCTAAAATATATGTAAATGGCAAATTAGTGAAATTGAACAATCAAAATGGAATACAAATGCACTTTTATAATCAAGCGGTCTTACCCTTGTAGGTTCAAGACCCACTAGGCCGCAGGCTCGTGCTGCCACTCCAGTGCAACCATGAGAAATAGCAACGATTCCAATGGAATCCGGACCAGGCTATACAAGTAATGAACAAAATTAGTTCTTCCATAATAATGGTAAACTAAGGRAATGAGACATTCTGCATAATACTATAATCTACTAAAACACTAATTGGCATGACAATTTCTCCCAAACAAGAAATTGACCTTGTTAACTTTAAGGAAAGTTCTAAAAGACTAAATCAATCTTTGATCTTCATCTCTCTAATTTAATTTAATAAGCAACTAATTGAGGATAGATTAACAATTAATTAAAGATTAAGGAATTGATTTGATAAAGAAAAGGGTACCTTCATTCCAGGCATTTGGACCCACTCAACAGCGGTTCCAGTGGCCTTTGAAAGAAACTCTGCTAAAGTTTCTTCTGCAATGGACAAAAGTCTGAAGAAAATTGGGAAAAAAGCACAAAGCAATTAGCCACACACCAACAAAAGAAGTTCACAGTAAACGATGCTTGTTTTTCAGAAAATGACACAACAACCAAATTATTCCCCCACTTACCCTGCAGGACTAGCATCTCTTGGAGGATTCTGTGGCGTCAAATGGTGTTGACCACTCGTCACCACTGATTCACAGCTCGTGTCTTTACTAGCAATCCCAGACTGCAACCACAGTATCAACCACAACCCAATATCAATTCAAACATCTTCAATTGAAACCACTTGATTAAAGTATAACTCTTTATTTTATTACTATGCTTGATCAAAAATCAAACTTTTAAGCTCACTTTCTGAGTTTGCTGGCGAAAATAGCCATTTTCATACACAAGCTGTGAAACTTGTTTTTGCAACCTATCATTCTCCTCCATGAGAAGCTTATTCATTGCTGTCAGCTTCCTGTTCACAGCTTGCAGCCGCGATGCCTCTTTTCTCTGTTTCTCCCTGCATCTGTCTCACCAAGAAATGCACATAATTACAACTTCAGATTATATCAGTCTAACAGAACATGGACATTCATTCCAGCATGCCAGTCAATATTTTACCCTTTACATGATCAACTACARTAATCAATTAATAAAAAATGATGATGCAAAACAACATAAACCACAGCTCAATTAAACAACAACAATTGTKGAATATGAATACCTCCTATTCTGAAACCAGACTTTGATCTGCTTGGGCTCAATATTAGACAGAATTGGGCACTCACGGATGAGCTGCTGACGACGAAGCGAGCTGGGTTTGGGGCACTCATGATAGAGCCTCTCAAGGGCTTCAACCTGCTCAGGTGTATACCTCACATATTTGCCATTGTCAATTCCTCCCTTACCATCCTTGCAGGACATTGCCATCATTGAATCAACTTTGTTTACAGCTCTTTTTCACAAACACCCACTGAATTAATCAAACTTGTCACAGCACACAACTTCTCTTCGCTAAATCAGCTTCTTGACACTAAACCTCACAATTTAACACACCCTTTTCTTCGGTGAGGCGAATATTCAAAAAGCTGGTGTGCAAGACTTGAACTTTCACCAAGATAGTTGATAATTTAATAATCTTAAAACAACACTGAGAACCTACTAATAAGAAAGAGTAACGAATATTATTATCTCGAATAATATACAACAACGTAAACTATCTTCTGCTAACATAACATTGAGGCAGTGTAAGCACAGGAATGTTTTCTTCAACAAAACTTTTGAGATCAGAGCTCTTGAAATATACTACCAACCAATACACACCTTATATTTAGCTTACTACTTATTTTTTCTTGATCATATGATCTAAACCCATTCAAAGCACGAAATATCTCGCAACTCCTGAATCATAAACCCATTTTCCTTTCATAACTAAACACATTAGAGCTTAAAACTTAAAGGCCAAAAACCTCTCAAAATCACACAAAACCATGAATGAAGGTGGATAATCAAGATCTTGCAGTTAAGTAAAGCACCCTTCTTTCGATTTGATAGTTATGCGCTACTTTCTGAAAATGAAACTAAAAGAAAGGATTTTTTTTCTCTTTCTCTTAGCATCTTCTAAATACTTTTGCTATTTCTAGGAATTCAGCATTAACCAGAAATTTGAGTTGATGGAAAACAAAAAAATATGTGCTGAAAAAAAAATAACGCATTTATTTATGAAAGAGAGAGAAAGTTGTCAGAACCAGACTAAAAAGGTTTCTACCACAATACACAAACCTAAAATAAAAATGGATTTTTGGGATTTTTTGAGAGGAAAAGGATAATAAAATGGGTTTTGTCTTTTTTTTTTAATTGTTGGTTTGAGACTATTGTTGCTCTTCTTGTAGCAGGAAAAAGTGTAAGCACCTTTTCTCCTCTTCAATGGTGTGTATACTTTTCACTAGGACTGTTATTGGTGGGGTACACTATAACGAGTATAGTTAGTAAAGGAATATTTAAAATATGTTTTTTTAATGTGAAATTTTGGAAGAAGTGGAATTTTTCAAATTGGGATAACATGACAAAATACCCTTTGGTTAAGGGTAATTTAAATACCCTAAAAATTAAGGATATTACAGGTTTTGCCATATTACAAGGTTGCACAAGAAGGCTTGTATGTGAAGGTGGAGTGAAGAAAGAGAAATATTTTTAATTTATATTAATATATTTTTATTAAGAATTTTCTTATTTTTATTATGGGACAAAATAAAAAAAAAGTAAAGAAGAGGAAGTTGAGGGTTATTTTAGTGGACACCAACAACAACAGATCTTGTAGGATGAAAGCTTTCTGAATTGATTGGTGCATGGGAAATATTTTTTATCTTTTTTTTATTTTTAATTATCCTTTTGACTTTAAATATATGGTTATGGTGTATATTTATAATTAGTGGTTAGAAAGGTTTTTTATAGCAATTGAGATACTTGGGGCACTATGCAAGTTTTTTATTTAGAAAAAAGAATGAGGATCATGTTTATCATGCATGCTCTTAACTGGAAAAAATGGTGTGTATCATGCGAGCAAGTGTGATTTACAAGTTGTCTCTTTGGCTCTTTGAGTCTGTTTACAAGACAGGAATAGTCATACTTAGAATTAGAACTTCGAACTTTCTCCCTAGCTTAAATTTCTCTCACAGGCACAATAGTAGAAGTGTGTGTTTTTCAAAGCCTAGTCACAAATATTCATCACCGGGTTTATTTTAACCACCCGACTACATTACGAAAATTCTCGACGTTCTGCGCGCAATCCTGGCTATGTGGGGAGTTCTCTCTCGATTGAGATACATTGTACATATACGATGAGGCATCTAACTATAGATGACCCTCTGTTCAAACTGTATCAAGCCGCTTACCCCCCCCCCCCCCCCCCCACCCCTCTCCCCCTTCCTCCCCCCATCCCCCGCACCCCCCTCCCACCCACTCCTCTTCGCGCAACCCGCCCCCCCCCACCCCCCCCCCCCCCCCCCGCGCCCCTCATTATGCGCTAAACCAATTTACCCTATCAACTTGAGTTAAGTCGTTGTCAGGAAATGAGATTTAGCACACATTGATTTATTAATCAGTATATTAATTTGGCACCTTAAAAGTTGGATAGGTAAGGTCTCGGTAAACTAAGGGCTAGTAATGTGTCAGACGAATTCTTTTGCATGGCTATTTACTCATGAATTGCAATATTGACAAACTGAAGATCCCATATATATCTGCTGATGCATAGTTAAGCTTACGATAATGTCCGACTCCTAGACATTAAATCACATCCAAATCGCTTGAGTTAAAGGCGTAACTGATATCTTAAACCGTCAACACACAAGATTTTAGAACGTATTTAGAAAGTACACGAAATTTCACGTCGAAATAGACTTACTGCTATCAAGGGAATTTTTGGGGAGGGGGGGGGGGAGGGGGCAAATTTTCATCCATGAAATTTACGAGCAATACTCGTAAAAATATAATCTCTATTATTTGCTAGAATATGTATATCTAATTGGACAATACATAATAAAAAAATCCCATAATACATGATATCTCAATGAGCACAAAGAATTTCAAAAGGAAAGACATTATTACCTGGTGCTCCCATATTATAGCAAGACTAGGCAGAGAATTGCCACGAGAGAGATGAGAGGAGGAATGAATAATGCGTTGTTTAGGATGGCCACAATCCATTTGCGGATTTCGTCTACTAGACACAAGTTAAATGACAGAGAAAAGTTGGGCCGCACCAAGCTGTATGTCATTTTTAATTTAGTTCCTAAGTTAACAAAACACCATGACTGTACCTACTACTCTCCCTCCATACTTACCCCCCGCATGATAACGACTACCCCCCTCTCTCTCTTCTTCCATGTCATTGATTTGTGCAGTGCAATAAATCAAATATGTGAGTAAATATGCACGAAGGATGGACAGAAGAGGAATTAATCGAATTTCTGTCCGGCTAGGGCAGAAATAGGAAGGAGGCTGACAAATACATTGAAAAAGAAGTAAAGGTATTACGGAAGAGGGGATTTTGCGTGGGAGACTTAGAGACAGAATGATACCAGAGGGTCTTGACATAGCGTCTCAGACTCGATTTCTTATCCAATACAGTAATTATATTTATTACTCCCTCCGTTTTTTTAGATGCTTCCATTATCATTTTGAACGTTTTTTAGAGAGTACTGATTGAAACTTGACATCAAATAGCGATTGATAGACTTGGGTAAAAAAATTCGAATCAAGTTAGGTAAAGAGTATATGTGTGAAAAAATTGTATGAGAAATAGTAATTTTAGCATAGATAGAATAAAAAGTTGTAGATAAGAATTCACACTAAAAGTTGAACTTTAAAAATGGATTACACCTTCATCTTTAAGATCTGCGTAGAGATAAATCAAAAGCGTCACAAAAACAACGGCAAAAATAATCTATTTATTAAATCAGTCTTATGAATTAGATTACCATCTAATTTTCTTCTGAAAACGGCGTCACAAACTAAGGAAACTAGAACCTCTAAAAAAAACGAAAGAGTATAGTTATACTCACTATAATTAAGACTATTACGAAGTACTTTTTATCAAGGCTTGTTATTTTGGAACACAACTCAATATACTAATGCTCCTTTACTTTCTTCCTTTATGCCTGCTATGTTGGATTAGCCATTATTGTCTTTGCGAGGAGTTGGCTGTTTAAACGTTGTGTTTTTCGCAACACCAACACTATTATTTCATTTGCTAAAAGATTTGACTTTCCTAACCCAATAACTTACTCCAACCAATAATTTCGATTATCCACATTGTTTCGGATACTGAATTGAGTGTGACGTTTTTATTCGTTTAGTTATCAACGCAACTTCAACTTTCGGGTTACTAATACTAACAACAGTTTATTATATATGTCAGAACCTTTGTACTTGGTTGCGGGCCGTAGCCCGCTCAGATAAAGGTGAAACATACGTAAAAAAAAAACACTTGGAAATATGCGTTAAAGCGACAATATGTAACAAAGTATTATAATCATTTGGAGTCATGGTTGGTGACATACTCGATAATCATATAAGAAAGAAGAAATTAAGATCAATTATATACATGTTACCCAGAGACAATAAACATGTTCTGAAAAACAAATAGATGAAGATTCTAACTAGGGACATTAAATAAATAAGAAAATACAAAACGACTTGCTACTATGCAAAAAGGTGAATTCAGTGTAGATTTTGTACAGAAGAGTGATAAAAGCAAAGGACAAAGAAGAAATGAAAAGAGGGGAGTTAATGTAATGGGTTAATGAGTAATGACAAAGGAAGGCTGGGCTGCTATAAACTAGTAAGACAGCTACGTCATTATCATCCCTCGTCTCAGGTATGTAGGAGTAGCTGCTGTGTCCTTACTCCTTCCGTATGTATCAAAATCTTTTCTCATCTTCACATATATACAGTCTACTGTCTACTCTCTAGCAAAGGGTACGGTACTATTTTCTTACCAGTCACTCGCCAAATGACATGACATTACATGTGATTATCTAACCGAAAACAATAGAATTAAACTGAACTGAACGGAAGTGATGTGAACTGAAATGAAAATAAACCGAAGTAAATACGAAGTGTATATGTATGTTCTCAATTTACTTGCTACATTTCCCGTGACACTTTGTTTAATAAGACTTGGATATATAGGATCGATCATTAATTCATATACTCCCTAATAAGAGACGACTGAGTAGCATTGAAGTGTGTAGTGGTGAAATTATAAAGGTGATAAGTGAAAAACATGAGATGCTGATGTGAGGTGATAGTGGTTGGGTTATTCAGTTGATGTAATGTATGTGCCAATGTCGACTAATCAACCTCATTGCCCTATGGACGCCCAGATTATTTCCCTTCAACTTAAGACTTCCCCATTTTAATTTGTACGGAGTATGACCCAATGTACGTGTATTTAATTTTCAATTTAGCATACTTTTTTATTTTTTTGACGGAATTGGGTGTGAAATTTTATTAAARAAAKTCATGAGTTACGTACATTCGGAGAATCTCAGTTTGTACCTCTTCAATCCATACATGCAGAGGCGAAAAAGGACCGACTAATAGAAGCTAGCTTATGCGCAACTCTATTTTCATGTCTACGCACACAAGAGTACGAAATAGAATTACACAAAGTAAGCATGATGCAAAATATATCGAACCGGCGGGCCATTAAAGGAGTTTGAATAAAGCACACTAAGAAATACAAGTAATAAAGATTGGATTAATTAACTAATAATATACTCATGTGAAATCTCGTTTGAATAAAGGTGTAAATGGATCGACATGACTTAGCTAGGTTCATTGAAATCTCATTTGATTATTAGAAGTTAATTAGAATCATCATGTCACATTGATGTATACTATTAAAATATCYAATTTGTACAACTCTTTTCCATAATACATGTAATCAAGTACACATATTGAACACCGAGTTAGGTTGAAATTTGCAAATTTAGTGAAATATATAGATTAAAACAAAATGTTGTGTTCACCATAGGATGATCAATTAATATTGATACTGTCACATATTTGAACTTATCGATATTAAGACGGAAATGAAAATCAATCTTTGAATCTTCTGAAATCGGAGGAATGTTTTAATCACTTGTTATTGGTTGATTAGGACTAAATGTCTAAACTTATTGTCAATGAATATCTAAAAAAATCACTAATCTTTTATTGTGAATTCTACTACGGAGTAATTAAACTTGTTTGTTTTTTTCATTGAATATTATTAAAATAAGAGAAATTTGCAAAGGTAACCATGAGTTTGGATGATTTCCAATGGCAATAATGAGTTTTTTTAATCCCAAACATGACCATTAACCTTTAAAATAACAATGGGTGAACTTAAAAATTGCAGTATTCGATCATAAATTAGAATAATTCTTGATAATTTATACATGCTTGCGATAGTTTATGAGTGTAAACTTGGATTTAAGGTTCAAAATGTTGAATTTATAAGTTTCGAAATTTGTTATTTAAAGGTTAAATGGCTATTTCTGGGATTAAAAAAGTTTTCTGATTACCGATAACATTTTAAAAAACTCGTGGCTACCATTGAGAATTCGCTAAAACTCATGATTACCATTGAAAATATCGAATAAAATAATTT
>SNQN01003051.1:27624-47112 GCA_008642245.1 Bassia scoparia
TATTCTGAGAATTCCGCTCTTCCTCTGATCACCATTCTGAAACTATCGAATAAATAAGTCTTGATAAGAACATAAATTCTCATATTTTATTAATACGATCATATATTTCAATAACTTAATACAGTCTTGAAGATTTTTGTACGCGAGACGTGAATTCACTTCCACTCAAAAAATAGTGAAAAGACCAGCCATCGTTCATTGAACACACAAAAATAATGGGAAGATAATCGCAGCGTAACACAGAGACTCTACCATTACCGCCTAAGCCCAAGGGGAGATGAGACATTCAATCCGGTGAGATAGTAACAGAGTGACGACGATTAGGCTTAGGATTTTAACGTGCCCGTTTAGTGATGTTACAATCCTACTTAATTCAGTTAAAGCTACCATAACAAGAAAAATAACATGCCAACTTCACGACATTAACGCCCATAACCCCTACACCTCATTTGAGATTACAGCGAGGGTTTTGTTTTACATTAACTGAAAATCAACTGAACTGAATTGAACGTGAATAGAGTTACTAACTGAACTGAACTGAATTGATATTTTAAATAACAGAGGAAAAATCTTGGAGTTACAGAACTGAACTGAACTGAGAATGGGTAGCTGAACTTGAACTCAATTTGAAACTCAACCTGAATGAGCTGAACTGAAAAAAGCCTAATAGGAACAGGCCCCAAAGGTGACAATGAGAATGAATTTTGTTAGTTAATTTAAATAGGGAAAACTCTTAAAATCACATTCGAAATGAAATGTGTCTATCTCTATATTCATCATGAGAAACAATCTGTCGCTAGATAATCTCATAGATACACAATTCTTAGGATTCTCATCTTGTTCGGGTGAATGTTAAGTGAAGAGCAACACATTCATTGTAGGATTCAATTCATCTATTCACCGTTGGGATATATTTGTGGTGGCACATCTTTAATGTGGTTTTTCTTGGCTTTTGGGCGTTTGTCCTGGAATATGGTCTCAATCGAAACCTTCTGCTTCTCTCTCTTATGGCCCAAATTCTTCTATGGTAACTTTAATAGCCCGGTCACTATTAATTACACTTGGATCACATCAGTCTTCGAACCCATACCCGGCCCCAAACCAAAAGCACACTTTGAAAAAACATCGATCTCTACGTCTCAATATTATCGTATGGTTTTGGATTGGAAACCAATCACTTGAGCTTGATAAAACGGATATTATACCACACCACCTCCTCAGTACTCTTTATATCCCCACTTTCCCTAACATGGACTACGTCATGTTCATTCATTTATACTTGATTAGCTATTTAACACAAGGCTTGCGTCGTACAAGCACATAGCCTAATTGACTACATGTATTTGATGTATCAATCGAGAGTAGTGTTTGGTGTCCTTTAGCAATACTACCAATAATACTTCTCAATCTAATAAATATAAAATGCAGTTATGACAACATCTAAGAGGTGATTTACTATGAACAAAGCTTGAAGTATTCACAGTCCGAGGCTCACCTATGTTCGAATTCGAAAGTCTCAACACCGTGAAAACTAGACTTCAAAATATTATTTTATTATTTTATTTAAGCCTTAATAAATTCATATAATTTAGTACGATAACATTTAGTTGCAAATGCCTAATAAAAATTTAGAACAATTCATAACTATGTGTGTTATGAAGTCATTATATTTCTATAGCTTTTTGAACTCCACATATAACTGTTTTACGTATTTTTAATTTTTGATTTAAGACTGAAAAAAACCGGAGGCTCGACTCGAACTCGAAGAATTCCTTCACGAGCCGAGCTTCGACAATATTCACAAAAACTTTGTTTGTGCTCCCAGGAACTCTCCACTCAACACTAATCACATTTACACACCACAGTCCACACATATAGTAACTTGTTGCTGAACTCTCGGTTCAAGACAATCAAATTTTCACAATATTAAATCGTTCGCCAAATAACAAAGAGAGTTCAGCAACCTCCATAAATTTATTAGAGTTCAAAACCCCCCCTATCTCTAGCAAAATACAACTCCCCCGTCACCCGCCTTATCTTATGGTGCACAATGATTTATTCCCGCCTACCCCTATTATCTCTCACGCATGAATTTTTTAAAAAATAAAAATCATTAATTAAATTTAAAAGTTAGATAGATATAAATATTTTGACCAACTAATAAAAGTTAATGTGAGGGGGGTTATGTATCTTGCATGAGTAGGAGGGTATTGTATCGCAAATATTAGGGGTTGTAATGTAGGCTATAATGTTTCAGGCAAACTGTTTATCTGATCAATAATAAACTGTTGGGTTAGGGTCGATTCTTGACCAAAAAAATATTGTTAATAAATAAAAATCCCAATTGATCAGATAATAACAAAAACGCCCAATATTGGGTGCCGCTAATGGGTTGGGCTTTAATAGGTTTGAGGAATTCAATAATTTCTCAATCAAAGCACATTTTAAGGCCAAGAGTCAAACTTGTAATTCTTCCACACTCAATCAACGCCTAATTGAACCTTGAGAAGTCAGAAATTAGACCACATCACGTGCATGACTCTCAATGCACGTGAGCTCCTTGCACGTGCTAACCACGTTTGTTAAGCAAGTAGGCGCACGTGTGAGAACCTCAAAGAAATGAGATGAGATTGGGTGTTTGTACTCTGTTAGTGTGGATTGGAAATTTATTGTCTGACCACAAATACCACCGCTAAGCTCCTTAGCTTGGTGCAACAAGAACTCGTCAATATTATCATAAATTATAAAATACTAATTAAAGAGCATAACCTTCAATAATTTAATATTTATATATTTTTTTAAAAAAAAACATTATGAGAAGAAGTCACATGATGGTGACACCAACCTCAACCTTTGTCACGTGCTTCAACCCCTTAGTCTCACCATACAATTATATTTTTTTTTTAAAAAAAAAATGGGGATTAAAAATAATTAGGGAAGAAAAAAGAGGCTCCCCAATCCCCACTCAATGGGATGGCATACTTAAGATAATAAAATGATTGGAGTGATTATAAACAATTGATATAGTGGTGAAAACTAATGTGAGTTGATTGGTAATGGTGTAAATTAAAGAAATGTCAAACCCTTATCCACTTTTACCACTAGAAAAACACTAAAAACGCTACTCTAACTAACCTTTGTTCCCTTCTTTCTTGTGGTATTGTGGAACAACATTAATTTAATTTGACTTTTTTAGAGGCTTTTATTTTGTATTCTATGCATGTTAAAAAGTTAAAACTATACTCATAGTCTCCACTCACGAAAAATTACTATTTCTATTGTTGTAATATACGAAGTAAAAAACGTGTAACTAACTCGGCTAATATATAAACATTGTTTAAGTTATATTATTAATAGTTGTCTATCCACTGAAAAAGATATAACAATGTCATTGAGGTGTGTCGATCCCATATTGATTTAATGTATAGTAAGTTAATTCACAATATGAATCAAGTGGTAAATGGGGATTTGAGATCAAGTAACAGTAATTATCAAATTTGAAATGTCAAATGATAAGGTCAGTATACATTTCTTCGATTCTATTCACAATACACTAATCCATGCATCAATTAAATAAGAATAGGGAAAGTAACACATTTGCAAAATTCGATGATGGTATCTGGATATTCAATTGTTTGTGTAATGGGAAGAATCAAAGGAGAAACACCAAGTGCAAAAACCAAGAGATTCAACACTGCTACCCAAAGTATTTATTGCTAATTTTTTTCGCTATAAATATAATGAACGTGAACGAAAATAAATTATTTATATAATGATATATACATTCACATTATAAAACATTGACAGAAAATGAATTGCCAATTTCGTCTGGAGTAAAGTATTTTTTTTCTTCTATATATTACGGTCCGTTTTTTAGATGTTCACTTGTACTTTTCAATTGGAGGCTTTGGTACAGGGAGACATCTACAAAACGGGGTAGTATCATTTTGGTTGGCTTCAACAAGCCTCAATTCCAATCAATTTCGGATTGTCCTTAAAGAGATAAAAACATTTGAAAATTGTGGGTAATAAAGATAATGTATATGATTAATATGCTATTGTGGAGGGATCATATCGCTTTGTCTCCTATGGCTCTGAGGCTGTACCACTCGGTGCATTACGTGGTTTAAGGGAACTATTTTAGGCGACTGTAATTTGGGGAACACACAAAAACACAGCGTTAACATGTTGAATTATGTGACTTGCCTAAATAAGCAAGAACACTAGCATAGCTAGCTACTAGCACAAAACATGTACTTGTCAATGTACTTCAGTCGATTCTTAATGTTCTTATTTTGTTTTTTAACTAATTTTTCTGGTATCGTTAAAGTGTCACTCGCAAAGAATTTGATTGATTATCGGATGTTAATATTTTGAGTGACATGAGCTTCGTTTCACTTGAATCGCACATGGATCGGGAATATTACGTTGTGAAACATTATTTTGTAATAGGAACCGGTCTGGAAGATAATAAGTGAAGTAAATAGAAATCACAAGCACAACATACATATCATTATCAATATATCATAGTATATGATGAACAATTGGAGGCTCGAAAGTACGTGTTAATAATATATTCATTCATAGTGTGTTACGACGTAGATTATTATTGGTAGAAAGTTTACATTTAGCGTGAGTAATTGACTATATATAGAGATAGCATAGAGTAGAATAATAGTGAAAGATGGGCATTGCTAAGTGATTTTGGGTGCATGCTTTAAATACATTAATATATAACTACTGTTAGATGTCGGGGTTAAATAAAACTTAAGTGCTAAAACAGAAGAAACGAGAGAGCATATGGTTCGTTCGGAGAACGCTCATTCGAATCATTTGAGACGTGGTTTTGACTGAACATTAATTCACAGTTGCACCAGCCACACATTTACTAACATACTTATAGCGACATTGTTGTATTTTAGCGCAACCCAACCCATTATTTTGTTCCCGATCATCCCTCATCTAGGTAAAACAGTTCCACACTTCATGGACTCACCATATTCATAACATATTTACATCAGCAATATTCTTATGACCCCCGCATCCAACCATCATCCTTGGAAAAACGGTAGTAAACAACATTTATTAGGAATTTACAGCAAGGGTATATATCCATTAAAAAAAAAACTAGAGACTGATATAATATATATAGTTTGAAGATAACGAATATTTTCGTATAATTGTCCTGAGAGTGAGGGATGTAGCTCAAGTCGGCTTAAAAAACTTTCTCTCCAGGTGATTTACAAGGAGATTCTGAGAGAATCGATTTTCTCCCCAAAAAATAATGTAGTACTGAGTACTTGAGTGCCTCCTTTACATATTTTTAATTGTGTATGATCTTCACATTGTTACATTCAATTCTTAAAAAAATAAATCACTTTTGAAATCGTAAATTTGAAGTTATATACGAATTAAAAGTGCACTAATTCTGGATGTAAGAAAAAAAGAGAACGACTACCAATATAGAAGTTGTAAAGCGTTACGACCCGTTTACTGTTTTATTTATCAAATTTAATACTCAAAGTAATACTCATTAGAAGAGTGAAGTTTGAATATATTTGATGATCAAAATGTTGTGTCTGATAGACCGAGAGATTCTATAGAGACGAATTACAATTATACAGACAAGTTTGGAACTAATAATTATCTGAAGTGACTTTTATATACGGAAGAATGGAATAAAAATTTATTCAACAATCGCTGCCTACTGGATAAACAAGGTTTATTCACACCGAAACATAATCCTATATAATTTTAGATATAATTTAATATCACTTTTCTTCTTGCAGCACTAATAATCTCAACAAAGAACTCAATGTTCATTCTACAGTAATTGCAATATGCATTAAGACAGCCTCTCTATATAAAAATAAGAGAAACCGCATTAAAGAACGATGGTTAACAGTAAATTAATACATCAATAGAATGGTCGAGAGTGAAATTATGGGATTATAATGTTTTGCTGAGCAAGAGGCTCAAAAGAATCATCCATAATTCCCGAAGGTGCATAAAAACTAAAGTTGGAAATAGCAAGAGGGGATCCTCCAAGGCATGCTTATCTACTTGACACAGATCATGAGAGGAAACATTGAAACTGAAGGATGGTGTAACATGCGTCCATGTAATCTGTGAGGGTGTCAGAAGATTCTTCTTTTGGTGAGCATGGGATACCGGCAATTCTTGTGAGCAAAAAGACTCGATACTTCTTACGGTGAAATGTGCGAAATTTCATTAGCTAACTGAGTCATAGCCTGCATGTAACAACTTTGGGATAATCTATCAGCCTCCCAAAATTTCAGAGATATTCTTAGAAAATTACCCGTATGACGATCAAGGTTTCCACTAAATAGAAGTACGTAGAGGCTGATCAGATCAACTAAAGGGTGAAGGAACGATTACGAAAATTCTATTTTTTTGTTCAGAAAAAATCATAATATAAGGCTATATTAGTTTTTACGAATACGAAAACTAAAATTTTACAAAAAAGTTGGGCAGATAGCGTATCACAGAAGTATTAAATCCTAAACAACATTACTTTCTCCAAACCATTACTCATATTTCGAATTTCACAAGTCGAAGAATAATTGAGCATATTATGTATCGCGATCTGGTATTGTCTGAAAACCTGTTTAAAATCCTTTATATCAAATTAAAAATAGTCTAGAACGGCGTAGTCAGTTGTAATAAGTTGAACACACACCTATACGATATATAACCCTGAGCCAATGATACATACCACTTTCCTTTTCTTTTAATTTTTATATGTTTGTCATTCCCTTATTGAACTACATACATTTTCATTAGATTGTATTGTAGTTAATCAGATATATATTAAATTAGAGCTTGAAAAATTGGGACAATTGGTGAAATACTGATTTATATGAATGTTCTTGAGCGTTGAGACCATTTTCGAGTTAATCAGGACACATAATTTCAAAGTTGCTTACTGCTCATAGACTTTAAATTTTGATGAAGATTTAGTTTGCAGCGTGAAAACAATTGATCTTACATGTATTAAAAACAACAAATAATTATAGTTTTATTTAACATATTATCTGAAATTGGAGAAATGAATATTAGATCGATGCCATAACATTTATGTTTTTTTTCACTCATAAGAGATAATAATAAAACCTAAATTTTAATTGAAAGAATGAACATGCTACTTTAAACTCAAAACTTAAATTTTAGTTTTTAAAGATCATTAATAAAATGTAGAGATGGGTTTTGGTTTCCAGTTTCCATAATGAGAAGAGAGAGGATAAATATAAGAGTAGGGGAAAGACGATATTTCGTTTAGTGTAACATGTAATTTTCTGTTGGTTAGGTAAATAGAGTCGATCATTCAACTATGTATCCCAATGGAGACACTTATACAGTTTTCACTAAACAAGAGCACACCATCTGCAATTCGAAGCCTTAGCCACGGGATGCACAGCGTATGCTTCGATTATGGTGCATTTCCCTCTTTTGGCTTGGATCCCATTGTATTAGAGTTCGGCCTAGAATGATCTAATATTCAGTGAATTTTAAGACTTTTACCTATACCAAAGATTTGTTACAGGATGACGGTAGATCATGACGCCATATTGGTTTATCGCCTCATGGGATACATCAATTAATCAAATTAGTGATTGTATAATGTTGCTATTAATTTTTCAAAGAAGACAAATATTATAAAATTAATCTTTATGTCTACATATGAAATTTACCATATTATATCTAGATTGTTATTTCATGATTATGGATGTCACGAATGAACAGGTTATGATACAACTCTCAAGCGGATAAGATCAGATAAGAGGATTTTTTGTGCCCCAAAATACTGGTTTGATGTGCCATTTCAGTTATAAGGTGCCATAAATATAATATTACCTCTCTATGTAAAGTTGTTGATTTCATCGAAGACAGCAATAAGAACCTGTACAAGATATAGTATTACTTGGTACGCACCGTACTACATGTGACAATACATATTCATATAAGAACACGCCATCATCGTTACTTGTTTAGCTTCAAGGGTTCATGGTCTCCGATTTTTGCAATGTATAATTTCATTGCTTTACATACAAAACAATTTCTGTAAATAATGGGTACAACGAGGAATATATCTAGATTCATATATAAGAATTCGGTGGAAACATTAATTACCTTTACGTTCACATAAGGTCACAAATTGTTTTGAGGTGAAAAACAGTTTGACTTGATGAAGTCCACTTCTATATTAATAGTTAAGAACTTATAAGAGTTCAGACTCTTCGTGATATATCATAAGCATCGCTATTTAATTTCAAAGTTGGCGTATTTATGCATAGTTGGAACTACTTTTCTATTAGTCTTTCATCTTCCTTTAAACCTTATAGGATTTAATTTAGTTACCTCTCTAAATAAGGTGTACATCACTTCAAGTAACATTTTGTTATCTACTATATTTCCAAGCCGCGGATATCAGGTAGGAAGAGAGATGTGTGGATACATTAATCCATAAGTTTGTGCTATAAAAACTAATTTTGGAAATTTGCGGTAAAGGTGTGTATTAAGTTTGAATGATACTACTACGGAGTACAAATTTTAAAATGATCAGGGTTCTGTGTAATTTGTCAATGGGCCTAAATTTGTAGTATATTTACCGAAATGTCGTTAATGAATTATATATTACAAAGTATTCCCTCTTAATCTATACACTTTAATATGAAAAATATATCTTACACACATGATCTATCTTTCTCTACTTGTCCAACAATAGGTTAAATTAAGAAAAGGTTCCAAATTAATGTAGGCCTCCACTCTATATAAACTAAACCTCTTCGTATGGAATTATAATAGGCTTCTATCCAAAAAAAAAATACAGCATTTTCCAATCATCTTTAGGATAAGATACATCATAAAAAGTTCATAAAATTACATAATGAATACTTCTCACTAATTCATATAACCTTATCTGAATAGAAATTAACTAATAATCACACAACAAATAAAATTCACACAAAATTAAAATTTAAAAATCATCATTACATTGTTATAAATTAACCACAATTTTTAACAATGCAAAAGAACAAAAAAAGATAAAATACAAAATCATTTGAAAATAATCTTTTTTCTAGTTTCTAACTCCTAAAAAAACAAAAATTCTAATCAATAACTTTCACTATATTATATGTAAATGTCAAATTGCAAAATTATAAAAATATATCTTCACCACGAAAATTTATTACATGAGTTATTCCAAATCATGAGATAGCATCACCCCTATATAGTAAACACCTCTTTCGATTTTAATAATAATAGCTTTGATTCAATAACTCGGTTAAGGAAGTTTAGGATGTCATTAAAAGCCAATTTAGTTGTACCTGCAAAACATAATTATACACCCCCCTACTTTAGTTTCCTTTTAAACTACTATGTACACTTTGCCATTACCTCTTTGTTTGATTCACAATTCACAAATATCTTTCAGGTTTGATTTATATATTAGCTTCCGATCCATTTGTTTTTTTAGTTGCTATAATTTTGCGTTTATACCGAGATCGCATTTCATATTAGTTACATCACTTTGGTTTATTTTTCTTTTTTGGATTTGGAAGACCACAATAAAATATTCATTAATCTCTTCTTTTTTTGTGAGATCACATAAAGCTTTTCACAGACCCAACATTAATACCCTATTAAGACAATTCACTTTCCATCAATTCTCTTTTTAATCCTTCTACTTTTTTTTAGGGACCACCCACAAACTACTCGATACATTTATTATGAAATATTTATTAAAAAAATAAAAATATATCACAAAAACTCATATCATCCGTTTTTTTGAGCTTTTAATTTGGCGAATCACTATCCAAGTTTCCTGAGATAATGTTTGCGGAATCAGTTCCTTAAATCCAAATCTCCTCTCTCTAGAAAACAAAACAGATACCAGCGAAACGCGAGATCCTCCTCTTATTTTTCTATTTTTGCGCCTATTTATAGAGATCCAAATATTTGTTGGGTAAATCCCGCAATATTATTATTCGTCATCAAAGGTTCTTGTTTGTCTATCGCAAAAAACCCATTCTACATCGAGTTTTACAACTGTCTAATCATAACCCAAACATCAGAGGTCGCACTGTGACGATTTCTTCATTTTTTTGGATAATAGAGTGTTGTTTTTGCCCTCGAAATACATAGTTCTACTTGTTCAGATATGTCCACCTATTGTATCACAATTCACATTTTCAATACAAGGGCATTTTAGTTTTTCGTATAGGTTCATCATGTTTCAATTCAATTTCAAAAATCGGAAATTTGAATTTGAAAATCATTTTGTGAATTTTCGTTTGATGGGTTGATTTTGTTAGTTTGTTTTCAATTTAGGATTATTGTGGTCGTTGTTGATAATTGTGAGTTATTTATTTGTGTCCTCAATTTGTTGTTTATCTTCATAATAGAGGTTAATGTTCCAAATTTCGATGTTTGCCAATGGCGAGATGTGCAGGGAAGGTATGTTGGTATAAGTCGCGTCGGTGAATTCCACGGTTTGAAGGGCAGTGGAGATGGTGTCATATCGACGATAATGATTAGGTATGTGCGTAGGTTATAGTAGAGTCGTTGATGTGACCGGAGAGCAGTAGATCGCAGGCAATTGGAGACAAAATGAAGTAGAGTGGGAAATCCGAAAAACTATTCTAAATTTGCACTGAATCTGTAGAGAGTAAATCATCAGATGAGGTAAGTAATTTGCAACAAAAAAAATATATGGATAAAAAATAGAACTAATAAGATCATCATTCGTTATTAAAATTAAAAAAATCGAATGAGATTATTAGAACGGCTAATAATGCAAAACTTCTTCCTAGAAAAAAAGTCAAAATAGGCTGGAAAAGGAAAAAACCAAACGAACAAGTTGAAAAGAAAGTTACATATGTGTTGCAGGAGGTCCCTAAATATTAATTTTTGCAGGGTTAGAATTGACCATTAGGAGGTAAAATTGAGCACGACCGAAATAAAACACCATTAAAAAAAAAAAAGAAGATGAGAAAAAGTGGAAGAACTGGAGTAGCAAGTTCAGAATTTATCGTTGAAGAAGCTTGAAAACGGGATCTCACGGCAAGACCGAATATTTTCTGCAGAATTGATTGCTTACAAGCAACTAACACTCACACACACATTGAAAGTCATACTATCTCGACAACAATTCACAACCTTAGGTAAAGTTACAAGCAAAAATAAAATATAATAATAATATAATAAAAAAAGAGGGGGCAGAATAACTTGACATTAAAGGAGTGTAAAAAATAAGAAGCCATGGACCTAGACAATATGCGTGAATATAAAAAATTGAAAAGGTGCCTTCAACCCACCTTCCTCTTAATCCCTAAACATGAAACAAACTGTTGACAGTTTAATTTTATAATTTAATTAATCTACTTGTACAACTTACTACACTTACACTTTTATATTTTATTTCTTTTTTTTAATTTATTTAAAAATGTTGGTAATTAAATTTTTGGACCCCCCTTTTAAACACCCTCTAATCCAAACACTCTTCCGTCACCTCACCAATCCACACACTCTCTCATTTCTCCCCCTCTCAGCTCACAACAAACAACAACAACAACAATACACTCTCTTCTTCTCCATTCTTCTTCTTCTCTTTCTCTCTCATAAACCTCCAAATTCACATAAGAAGGAGGAGGAGGCCAGGTATTGTTTGCGCCATTAAATAATTAATCGTCATCTTTCTAGGAGTGTGAAATTAAAAATGGAGGCTGCAGATTTCTTCGTGGGGGATTTGCTAGACTTATCCAACGGCGGAGTGATATGATGACCGGACGCTTTTTTCGAGTTCCGTTACCGCCAATTCGACCGGATTCTTCCTCCCCTTACTCCAGCCTCCGACAAGCTGTAATTCCTCTGTCTCGGTGCGCCCTTCTTTTACCGACGCCTATTTTAACGGCGCTGACCTTGTGTTCCGTATGTTCTTCTTCTCCTTCTTCTTTTTTCTGTAAATTTCTTCCGTTGCTAACGATGCTGTTTACATTCTTTATTTTTGGTGAATTGAAGTGTCGAAAAATATTGGAGCAAGTCGTTATTTTTGTAATCAGTTAGAAATTAGGAGTGGGTTTGTTTGTTTGAGTTTCCGAATTCCAAATAATGTGAAAAGATGATGACTGAATTTATTTCGGCAATGTTTGGAACAGTACGACGAAATGGCGGATTTAGAATGGCTCTCTAATTTCGTGGAGATCGAGCCTTCTCCACCGACGAATTGCAACAAGCTCCAATCAATCCAACTGTCGCGGCTGCAGCAGCCCGGTCAAGACCCGACCCGTGGACCCAACCCACCGACAGGCCGGGGTTCCGGGGAAGGCCCGGAAGTAGCGCTCCCGGGTGGCTCCCTTGACTGGCCACCAGCTGCTCAGGTGTCGGCGGGCCTTCTCCGGCACCTCTTCTTTCCGACAGTGGGCTCCGAGCCCGAGCCCCGGGACGAAGAAGCAGCTGGGTCCATGAAGAGGAGGGTATCGAGAGCGCTGGGCCGAGGCGCCGGGTACTCGGGGAGGTCAGGAGGTGCCTGCATTGCGCTGCGGAGAAAGGACCCGCAGTGGGCGGCACACGGCCGTAATGGGCCCGAGACGCTGTGCAACAGCGTGCGGGTGACGGTCGGCGGTACAAGTCGGGCAGGTTAGTGACCCGAGAGCTACTCCGGCCACGCTTAGCGAAGCCGCGACATTCGTGTCGGCCGACAGAAACTCCGAACTCGCACGGCTAAGGTGATGGAGCTACCCGATACCAGACAGAGAAAGTCCACCACAGGCACCACAACCGCAGCGCAGCACCACCACCACCAGCAACAACAGCTGAGCAGCCACCACCACCAGCAACCACCGAGTACATTGGTGGCGGTCATCGAATTCATGATGACGGGCAATGGAGGGAAAAACCAGACTACTTCATGCAATACCACCATTCATCAATTATGGGATGGAGCTAGATTACCGACAGATTGAATGATAAAGTTAAATTAGTGTTAGTAATTTTTTGATTCTTACTTCTATTTTAGAATGAGGCTTTTTTTTTTTTTTTTTTTTTTACTGATTAAGAAAAACCCTTGAGATTTGTATTCAAAATTCTTAAATTTAGAAATTATGATTGAAGAAAGTAAAAAAGTATCTTCTCCCAAAAGAAAATTGAAATCTATGAGTCATTTTAAGTTTAAATGGCTAATATTTTTGTGGACATGATGGAGTTATATGATTAATTTATCCTTCTCCCTTTCTTGATTCATGTCAATCCGGAAAATAAGGTTAACAAAGATGAAACAGCGTTTCCATTTTTTTCTATTAATCCTCTTACCTAGTTGCCCAATGTTGGACGAACAAATTAGTGTGGTGCATAATAATAATTTTTAGGGTTGAAATTGAAGCTAAGCAAATACAGTGAAACTGTGTCGGATTTTTAGTACTAGATTAAGTACTCTAAATAATAATTCAGAAGACTGTATGAGTGATCAATTTACTTACGGCATAATTACTTAACAAATTAGTCAATTATATCAACGTTATAAAAATATTAAAAAAATTTCGGGTATGAATAAGGCAGATGTACTACAAACTACTGGAAACTATGATACTACTGAACAGACTCATGCTATCCTTAAACGATATAAGGCACTAAACATGAAGTTTATGAAGGTGTATCAGTTCATATTCCAAATTTGTGATGTACTTCACAGACAAAATGATTTACAATTAGTTCTGCTGAATGTACTCAATTTAAACTAATACAAGTAGTAAAATAGTGTATTATCTGTGGTTACCACAAAAAATATCACAAGTGGATATAGCGTGAAATCATATATTTTGCGAAACTTGAGTAAAGTCAATCGCACAAAAAATAGCGTTTTGTAGGACTGGGACGTACCATTAAAAGGGACATTAAACAGCTTGAATCACATGCGGTCGACACTCTCCCCATTCTGACTCTAGTTTAAAATTAGACCCTACAAACTCTATCGCACTCCATTGTCCCCTACTCGTTCTCGAACTAAGTGTGCAGTGGATTGTCGTGTGTCTCAGTCTACTTAAGTATGTTACACTATTATTTTCCTTTCTGGTGCCGCTTCATTTATTCGTGACTTTATTTACCAATTAACATTAATTATAGTCTTGCATTATTTATATTTCTTGTATTTTATCAATTTACTGTATCTAAAATTTTTTTAATCCTTTGTATAATATATAAATAAAACGTGAGTTGTCTAAATTTCGATATAGGTTCGGAAAATAAATAACGACCCCTACAACAAAGTGTATTTTATTACTGATTTTCGCAAAATGTAATATGCTATGCATTTTAAACTATTAAAAATTGTTGGTGTTTATGTTAATACTTGTTTCCACTTTATTTTGTCCATTTAAGGTTATTTGACGATACTTTGTTATGAATTGTTGTTGTTGAAACTAACGATATTACTGTACATTATATTTGCATTAAAATTATAATATAAGTGGTAATGTTAATAATTATAATAAAATTGCAATTGAGAGTAGAGTTAATTTGATACGAAATGAATATTTGGGTTTCAAAATCAAAGTTTTTAACCCCAAACACAACAGTTTTACTGTATCTAACCAAGTTTGCATCGAGATCCTTATCAGGGTAGTTATCATGACCATTAGTGGAATTACCTTACGGTAAAAACCAATGATATTTAAACAATAAATGCTAAATATATTAATTCTAATTGTTGTGTGTTTTCTTTTTCGTCCATGTTGATGTGTTTATTATTGATAAAAAAATATAACTAAGACACAATATGCCTGAAATGGTCATTGTGACAGGTAGAAATCTAGTCTTATTTGTAATCTCATTCATGTACTTGGAATATGGGCTCAATGAAACCTTCTGCTTCTCTCTTCTATGCCCAAATTCTTCTATGGTTTAACTATTTAAGCCCGGTTCACGTATAATACACTTGGGATCACCTATCAGTCTATCACCCATTTACCCGACCCCAAACCAAAAGCACACTTGAAAAAACATCGATCATCTACGTCCCTAATATTATCGTATGGTTTTGGGATGGAACATCACTTGAACTTGATAAACGGACTATTACCCCCTCCTCGGTCCTTATCTACCCCCCTTTCCTAACATGTACTACGTTATGTCATTCATGTTTTCTATTAGCTATTACACAAGGCTTGCGGTACAAGCACTACCTAATTGACTACATGTATTTGATGTATCAACTATCAAGTCGAGTAGTGTTTTGTGTCCTTCAGTCATACTCCAATAACTTTCCAAAATAATAATGRAGGTATGAATCACATCTAGGGGTATTAATGAACAAGCTTGAAGTTTTCACAAGTCGAGCCTCACCTATGCTCGGTTCGAAAGCTCCCGAATAGTCTCAAAATATTTTTTTATTTTTTTATTTAGCTTAATAATTATAAATTTAGTAGTATATTATTGATAAGCCTAATAAAAATTAGAAAATTCATAGCTATGTGTTGTTAGAAGTCATTATATTTCTATAGTTTTTGAACTCTAATATAACTTTTACGTATTTTTAATTTGATTTTAAGACTGAAAAAAACTTGAGGCTCGACTCGAGCTCGAGGATATTCCTCACGAGCCGAGCTCACAATATTCAAAACTTTGTTTGGCTCAGCTCGTGAACACTCCTAATCACATACCACCACAGTCCACACATATTGTAACTTGTTGTGCCATGGTTCAAGACGATCCAATTTTCACAAATATAACTTTCGCAAAAAAGGGTTCAGCACTTTACTGATCAATAAACTGTTGGGTTGGGTCGATTCTTGACCAAAAAATATTGTTAATAAATAAAAAGGCCCAATTGATCAGATAATAACAAAAACGCCCAATATTGGGCCGCTAATGGGTTGGGCTTTAATAGGTTTGAGAAATTCAATAATTTCCTCAATCAAAGCCACATTTTAAGGCCAAGGTCAAACTTGTAATTCTTCCACACTCAATCAACGCCTAAGTTGAAGCCTTGAAGGTCAAAATTAGACCAACATCACGTGCATGACTCTCAATGCACGTGAGCTCCTTGNCAAGTGTAAAATGGGGATTTGAGATCAAGTAACAAGTAATTATCAAATTTGAAATGGTCAAATGATAAGGTCAAGTATACATTTCTTCGATTCTATTCACAATACACATAATTCCCATGCATCCAATTAAATAAGATAGGGAGTAACACATTTGCAAAATATCAGAGATACTGAGATATTCAATTGGTTTGTGTAATGGGAAATCAAGGAGAAACCAAGTGCAAAACCAAGAGGATTCAACTTGCTACCCAAGTATTATTACTTGCTAATTTTTTTATCGGCTATAAATATAATTGAACGTGAACGAAAAAATAAATTATTTATATAATGATATATACATTCACATATATAAACATTGACAGAAAATGAATTGCCAATTTTCGCCTGGAGTAAAGTATTTTTTCTTCTATACATTACGTCCGTTTTTTTAGATGTTCCACTTGTACTTTTCAAGTGAGAGCCTTTTGGTACAGGTGAGACATCTAAAAAAAACGGAGGTAGTATATCATTTTGGTTGCTTCAACAAGCCTCAATCCAATCATTCGGATGTGTCACTTTAAAGAGATAAAAAGATGAAAATTGTAGGAGTAATAAAAGGATATATGATTATATGTATGTGGAGGGGATCATCGGCTTTGTCTCRATGGCTCTGAGCTGTACCACTCGTGCATTAACGTGGGTTTAGGAATATTTTTAGGGACTTAATTTGGAACACACAAACACACATTAACATGTTAATTATGTACTCCTAATAAGCAAGAACACTAGCATAGCTAGCTACTACACAAAACAATGTACTTGTTACAATGTACTTCATCGATTCTTAATATGATCTTATTTGTTACTTTCTTCGTTTAAAGTTCCTCGCAAAGAATTTGATTGATTGATCGATGTTAATATTTTGATAGAGCTTTACTTGAATCGCACATGGATCGGAATATTACGTTGTGAAACATTATTTTGTAATAGGAGCGGTCTAAAATAATAAGTGAAGTAAATAGGAATCACAAAGCACACACAACATATCATAATATCAATAATCATAGTATGATGAACAATTGAGCTCGAAAGTACGTGTTAATTATATTCATTCATGTAGTAACAGTAGATATTATTGGTAGGAAGAGTTACATTTACGCGTGAGTATTGACATATATATAAGCATAAGATAGAATAATATAAGAGGCATGCAAGCTATTTGTAGCAATAATAATAATGACACGAGAATTGCGGTAAATAAAATAAGTGGAGAACGAAGAGAGCAATGTTCGTTGGAAGTTCATTCGAACATGCGAGGTTCTGAACTTAAGCATGGCACCAGCCAACATACTACGTACTTATCTGCATTGTTGTTTTTTCCAACCCAACCCATTATTTATGTTCATCATCACTCATCAGTAATCAGTGTCCACACTTCATGGACTCACCATTTCATACATTTTACATCAATTTCCCCGCACCTAACATCTTGGAAAACGGTAGTAACACATTATTAGGAATTTACAAAGTATATTATCCATTAAAAAAAAACTAGACTGATATATATATTTGAATAATGTATTTCGTAGGAGAGTGAGATAGCTCAAGTGTTAAAACTTCTCTCTCGGTCAGAGATTCTGAGATCGATTTCATCCCAAAAATATGTAGTAGATACTTGTCTCCTTCTATTTAATTTTTGCTACATTGTTTTTAATTCTTTGATCGTAATTTGAAGTTATATACGAATTAAAGGCAAATTGGAGAAGAAAAAAAAGAAGATTGACTAATTTGAAGTTGTTAGTTACGCCTTACTGTTTATTTATCAAAATTAATACTCAAATGTAATATCATTAAAGGAATATATATATTATGATCAAATTGTCTATAGACAGAGATTCTATAAGACGAACAATTAAAGACAGTGTAGACTAATATTATTTCTGTACAGTAATGAAAATAACCACCTGCTACTGGATAAACAAGTTTATTCAACACAACGAATATCTCTATAATAATTTATTAATTATATACATATTCTGAGCACTAATAATCAAAGAACTCAATGTACATTCTACAGTAATTATGCATAAGACGAGCCGATGATAAAATAGTGGGCATTAAGAGATGTAAGATAATTAATAGAGACAAATGAAATTATGGTAGTATGTAGCAAGAGGCTAAAAAAATCACAACCCGAGGTGAGATAAACAATGATAGCAAGGAATCCGGCTGTAAACAAACACTGAGAAAAAAAGGGTGTAAATGTGTAATGTGAGGGGAAGACTCTTTGGACATACACATACCTGCAATTCTGCAAAAGATCGATTCTTTAGGAATTGAATTTAGCTAATAATGTCCTCTTAACTACTATGGGAAATTACGTACCCATGTTTAATAAAATTACCCGTATGACATCAAGTTTCCACTTGTACTATCGAACTAAGTAGGCGATACAATTTTGTTCAGAAAAAATAACTATATTTACATACAAAACTAAAATTACAAAAAAGTTGGGATACTTCACAGTTTACCTAACAACATCTCAACATTACAATTTGGGAAAAGTGATATTGAGCATATATGTATCCGATGGTTTTTAAAAACCTGTTTAAAATCCTTTTTTCAAATTAAATTAACGAAGTTGTATAAGTAATGTAACTGAAACTATAGAATAATAAATGATACATACCACTCTTCTTTTCTTTTATATATGTTTGTCATCCACTTATTTAACTACATACATTCAAGATTTATATATATCAGAATATTAGAGCTTGAAAAATTGGACAATTGGTGAAATAGTTTATATGAAATGTTTGAGGTGTCTTTCGTAAGCAGCAAATCAAGTTGCTTACTGCTCATAAGACTTTAAATTTAAGAGAGGTGAACATGCATCTCATGTATTATTCCATATTATAATAACATATTCGAATGGAGAAAATGATAACGGCATACATTTATTTTTTTTCTCATAGAGATAATATAAAACCTAAATTTTAATTGAAAAATGAACATGGTACTTTAAACTCAAAACTTAAATTTTAGTTTTAAAGATCATTAATAAAATTGTAGAGATGGGTTTTTGGTTTCATACCAATAAATATAAGAGTAGGGGAAAGACTATTTCGTTAGTGTAACATGTAATTTCTTGGTTAGTAAATAATGATTCAACTGTTTCCCAATGGAGACTTATATTTTCAAACAAGGCCCCTGATGACCTACCACGGAGTGCAAGTATGCTCGTTATTTATGTTACTCCTTGGATCAGATAACGGCCAATGATCTTAATTAATCAAATTTAACCTACCAGATTTGTATGACGTTGATCATGCCATTGTTATGGCCTATTGGTACATCAATTAATCAAATAGTGATAGTATATATTTCAAAGAAAAAATTACTATGTTATCAAAATTACAATGTTCAATTATGTGTACGATAACAC
>SNQN01003051.1:47137-57342 GCA_008642245.1 Bassia scoparia
GTACGATAAATTTTATGCAAATCATGTAAGCTCCCACTAGCCAGGCACATCACACTTGGCTCCCTTGCAACCATTCACCACCTATGCTCACTGAAAGAATAGAAGGATACGAGAGGAGTTTGCGTGGGAGACAGGGACAGCAATGATAGGTCTTGCAGCGTCTCGACTCTCGATTTCATTTCCATACGTATTATTATTAATTAACTCCTTCCGTTTTTTTATATGTTCACCATCATTGACGGTTTTTAATAGTAAAGGCGTTGATTGAATTGAATAAAATAGTTATAGTTCGGGAAAAGTTGAATAAAGTTATGTTAAAAGATAAACGTGGAATGAAATGTAGTTGAGAAATAGTAATTTGGTGGAGATTGAGAAAATAATTAAAAATGACTTAAAAAATGAGTAGTTCATTAATGAGAGTAAATAAAGTAAGAAAAGTTAAAAAGATTTTATTTTTAAATTTTTGAAACTCTATTTGAAAACGTTCAAATAAAAAAGAGGTCCCTCTAAAAAACAAGAATGCAGTATATTTTTTACTCACTTATATAAGACAGTACGAGTACTTTTTATCAGGCATTTTGGATTCACAATTACTATCCCTTTATTTGCTTTGCTCTGTTTGATTGCCATTTTTCGAGAAAGTTACTTGTTTGGTCCAACCCAAATTTCATGAAAATTTGACTTCCAACCCCATAACTTACTCCAACAATTTAATTTCGATTATCACTTTTTCGATACTGAATTGAGTATGACGTTTTTATCGTTTATTATCAACGCAAACTTAACTTTCGGGTATTTACTAACAACAGTTTATTATGTATGGACCTTTTACTTGGTTGCCCGGGCCGTAAGCCGCTCAGATAAGGTGAACATACGTAAAAAAAAAAAAAACACCTGTGGTAAATTGCGTAAAGCGAAATATGTAACAAAGTATTATTTTGCAGGTGACATGATAATAGGAAAACATATTACAGTAACAAAATAAACATGTTGAGAAAAAAACATAGCGAATTATGCATTAAATGAAGAGATAGTGGCATATGAAGGGTGAATTCAGTGTTAGATTTTGAGTACCAGAAGAGTGATAAAGGCAATAGACAAGAAGAAAATGAAAAGAGGGAAGTTAAGTGTAATGGGTTAATGGTAATGACAAGGAACGTGGGCTGCTATAAACTAAGTAAGACAGCTACACCGATTCCATTATCATCCCTCGTTCTAGTTATGTAGGAGTAGCTGCTGTGTCTTACCCTCCGTAGTATCACAAATCTTTCTCTTTTTCAATATATACTGTCTACTGTCTACCTCTAGCAAAGGGACCGATTACTTTTTCTTACCAGTCACTCGCCAAATGACTGACAGTGATTATCTAACCGAAACAATAAAACTTAAACGATTGAACGAAAGCGTTGTAACTGAATAATACGAGATAATAGTGTGTCTCAATTTACTTGCTAATTTCCCGTGGAAGCTGTTATAAGACTTGGATATATAGATCGATCTTATAAATCACTCACATTAATAAGAGACGACTGAAGGAGCATGAAGTTGTAGTGGTGAATTATTAAAGGTGATAAGTGAAAAACTGAGATGCTATGATTGTGATAGTGTGTTGTTATCAGTTGATGTATTGATGTGCCATGTCGACTAATCAACCCTCATGCCTTGACGCCCATTATATTCCCTTAACTTAAGACTTCCCATTATTAATTGTCGGAGTATGACCCAATGTACGTGATGTTTAATTTCAATTTAGCATACTTTTTTATTTTTTTGACGTGTGTGTGAAATTTATTAAACATAAATCTATGATACGTACATCGGAGAATGGCTCAGTTTGATACTCTCTTCAATTCCTACATGCAGAGCGAAAAAGACCGACAATAGAACTACTTATGCGCAACCTATTTCAGTCACGCACACAAGAGTACGAAATATAATTACATCAAGAAGCATGAGCAAATATATCCAAACCGCGGGCTTAAAAGGATGTGAATAAAGCACACTAAGAAATACAAGTAATAAAGAAGGATTAATTAACTAATAATATATCATCGTGAAATCCGTGGTTATAGAGTTTTGAACTGACTTAGAGTTTGACTTTAAAGAGATTAGTACTATCTAGTTGAATCATCATTTGAATGATATTCCATCATTCAATGTGGATATTAATATGTACCAATACAATCATTCCATAATACATGTTAATCAAACACATATTGAACACCGAGTGAGGTTGAATTTGCAAATTTAGTGAATATATAGATTAAAAAAAACAAAATGTTGTGTTCACCATAGGATGGTCAATAAATACTTGATACTATCAATATTTGAACTTACGAATTATTAAGACGGAATGATCAAATCATTGGATTCTGAAATCGAGGAATGTTGATTAACAACTTGTTATTGGTGTTGGACATATCTTAAACTTTAGTCAGGATATCTAAAAAAAAATCACTATTCTTGTTATTGTTCTAACGGGTAATTAAACTTGTTTGATTTTTTTATTGAATATTATTAAATTAAGCAATTTGCAAAGAACCCATGATAGCTTGGATTGATTTTCAATAGGCAATTAATGAGTTTTTTTAAAAAAATCTCCTAACATAGACCATTAACCTTTGAAAAACAATGGTGAACTTACAAATTGTAGATTCATCATAAATAGAATAATTCCTTGATAATTTATAGCATGCTAGCCATAGATTATGAGTGTAAACTTGGATTTAAGGTTCAAAATGGTGAATTAGAAGTTCAATTTGGTTTTTAAAGTTAAATGCTATTTCTGGGATAAAAGTTTCTGATTACCGAGATAACATTTAAAAAACCTCAGGACTACCATGTAGATTCGCTAAAACTGGTTATTACCATTGAATATCGAATAAAAATTTATTAAGAACATAAACTCATTAAGTCAATAAAACCGATAATGCCTACATATTAATCCCAAACATGTATCGGGTAATAGAGCCTAACCGCCTACGCAAGGTGGCTTTTCCTAAGAGTATATCATACGCGAAGTCTTAGATTAGTGCTCCGATTTAGTGTTTACCAAATCCTACTTTAATCATGAAGCTACTCCATAACAGAGAAAATAGTAACAATGCAAACTTCCACGACTATGAACGCCCCCATTGTAAGGGCTGTTCGACATTACACAATGTAACTCTGAATGAACTGAATAGAGAACTAACTGAACTGAACTGAATTGATATTTATAAGAGAAAAATTGGATAAAATTGGAACTGAATGGAGCTAACTGAACTCAATTGAACTCAAGCTGAATGAAATAAGCTAATGTAAACAGCCCTAAATGTGACAATGAGAATGAATTTTTTAGTGTAATTTAATAGGGAATAACTCTTAAAATCACTATCGAAATGAAATGTTCATATCTCTATCTTCATGAGAAACATCTTAGCTCAATTTATATTTTTCTCTCCATTAGAAACACAATTTCTTAGGAATTTCAATTCTATTTCACTTGGGGGGTGATATTGGGTGGAATGCACCATCTTCGTGGGATTATTCCTCTTTATGGGCCTTGTTTTGGCTGTTTTGTCTTTGGAATATGGCTCAATGAACCTTCTGCTTCTCTCTTCTATGCCAAATTCTTCTATGGTTAACTATTTAAGCCCGTTCACGATATATACACTTGGGTCACCTATCAGTCTATCACCCATTTACCCGGCCCCAAACCAAAGCACACTTGGAAAAACATCGATCTCTCTACGTCCCTAATATTATCGTATGGTTTTGGGGAAATCACTTGACTGAAAACGGATATACCCCCTCTCGTCCTTATCTACCCCCTTTCCTAAATGTACTACTGGTATGTCATTCATTTTCTCATTAGTCTATTACTCAAGCTCACGGCTTGCGGTAAAGCACTACCTAATGACTACATGTATTTTGAGTTCAATATCAAGTCGAGTTGTTTGTGTCCTTATCATACTCCAATAACTTTCCAAAATAATATGCAGTATAATCACATCTAGGGTATTAATGAAACAAGCTTGAAGTTTTCACAAGCGAGCTCACTATCTCGTTCGAAAGCTCCCGAGATAGATCTCAAAAATATTATTTTTATTTTTATTATTAGCTTTCAATAATTATAAATAGTATATATTATGAAACCTAGTAACGAAATTAAAAATATAACTATGTGTTGTAGATCAATTATATTTCTATAGGTTTTTGGAACTCCTAATATAACTTTTACGTCTTTTTCATTTGCATTTTAGACTGAAAAAACCTTTGCAGGTCGACTCGCACTCGAAGATATTCCTCACAGACGAGCTCACAATATGCAAAACTTTGTTTGGCTCAGCTCTAGTGAACACTCCTAAACATACCACCCATACCACATAATTGTAATTGTTGTGCTGGTTCAAGACGATCTTTCCAATGTTGCATCGCAATATAACTTTCCGACATAAACAGCTGTCAGCACTTTACTGCATCAATAAACTGTTGGGTTGGGTCGATTCTTGACCAAAAAATATTGTTAATAAATAAAAAGGCCCAATTGATCAGATATAACAAAAACCGCCCAATATTGGGCCGCTAATGGTGGCTTTAATAGGTTTGAGAAATTCAATAATTTCCTCAATCAAAGCCACATTTTAGCCAAGTCAAACTTTAATTCTTCCACACTCAATCAACGCCTAAGTTGAACGCTTGAAGGTCAAAATTAGACCAACATCACGTGCATGACTCTCAATGCACGTGAGCTCCTTGCACGTGCTACCACGTTTGTTAAGCAAGTAGGCGCACGTGTGAGAACCTCAAAGAATGAGATGAGATTGGTGTTTGTACTCTTTGTTGGAAGATTATTGTCATTGACCACAAATACACCGCATAGCTTCTTAGCTGGTGCAACAAGAACTCGTCAATAATTATCATAATTATAAAAATAATTAAAGAGCAAAACTTCAATAATTAATTAATTATTTTTTAAAAAAAACAATTATGAGAAGAAGTCACATGATGGTGACACCAACCTCAACCTTTGTCACGTGCTCACCCCTTAGTCTCACCATACATTATTATTTTTTTTTTAAAAAAAATGGGGATAAAATAAAATTAGGGAGAAAAAGGGTCCCCAATCCCCACTCATGGGTATGGCATACTATAAAGATAATAAAAAATGGAGTGATTATAAACATTTGATTAGTGGTGAAAACTAGTGTTTGATTGAGGTAATTAAAGAAATGTCTAACCCTTATCACATTACCACTAGAAAACACTAAAAACTATCTAACTACCTTGTTCCCTTCTTTTGTATGTAATTGTGGTACAACATTAATTTAATTTGACTTTTGTGAGCTTTTATTTTGTAGTTCTATGCATAGTTAAAAAGTTAAAAAACTTCTAGTCTCCACTCACCGAAAAAATACCTATTTCTATTGTTGAATATACGAGTAACAAAAGTGTAACTAACTCGGCTAAATATAAAACATTATTTAAGTTATATTATAATTAGTTGTCTATCCACTGAAAAAGATATAACAATGTTATTGAGGTGTGTTCGATCCCATATTGATTTAATGTATAGTAAGTTAATCACAATATGAATCAAGTGTAAAATGGGATTATGTCAAAGTAACAAGTAATTATCAAATTGAAATGTAAATGATAAAGTCAAGTATACATTCTTCGATTCTATTCCAATACACATAATTCCATGCATCACAATAAGATAGGGAGTAACACCATTGCAAAATATCAGAGTAACTGAGAATTCAATTGGTTGTGTAATGGGAATCAAGGAGAAACCAGTGCAAAACCAAGAGGATTCAACTTGCTACCAAGTATTATACTTGCTTATTTTTTATCGGCTAAATATAATTGACGTGAACAAAAATAAAATTATTTATATAATGTATTATACATTCACATTATAAACATTGACAGAAAATGAATTGCCAATTTTCGCTGGAGTAAGTATTTTTTCTTCTATTATATTACGTCCGTTTTTTTAGATGTTCCACTGTACTCTTTCAATGAGAGCCTTTTGGACAGGTGAGACATCTAAAAAAACGACGGGTAGTATATATCATTTTGGTTGCTCAACAAGCCTCAATCCAATCATTCGGATGTGTCACTTTAAAGAGATAAAAAGAAGAAAATTGTAGGAGAATAAAGATATATGATATATGTATGTGGAGGGGATCATCGGCTTGCTCTATGGCTCTGAGCTGTACCACTCGTGCATTAACGTGGGTTTAGAGAATATTTTAGGGACTTAATTGGAACACACAAACACACATTAACATGTAATATTGTACTCCTAATAAGCAAGAACACTAGCTAGCTAGCTACTAACACAAACAATGTACTTGTACAATGTACTTCATCGATTCTTAATGATCTTATTGTTACTATTTTTCGTTTAAAGTTCATCGCAAAGAATTTGATTGATTGATCGATGTTAATATTTTGATAAGACTTCTACTTGAATCGCACATGGATCGGAATATTACGTTGTGAAACATTATTTGTAATAGGAGCGTCTAAAATAATAAGTGAAGTAAATAGGAATCACAAGCACACACAACATATCATATATCAATATATCATGTTATGATGACAATTGAGCTCGAAAGTACTGTGTTAATTATATATTCATTCATAGTGTGTACGTACGTAGATATTATTGGTAGGAAGAGTTACATTTACGCGTGAGTACTCATATATATAGCATAAGAGTAGAATAATATAAGAGGCATGCAAGCATTTGTAGCAATAAATAATAATGACACGAGAATGCGGTAAATAAAATTAAGTGCGAGAACGAAGAGAGCAATGTTCGTTGGAAGTTCATTCAACATGCGAGGTTCTGAACTTAAGCATGGCACCAGCCAACTTACTACCTACTCTGCATTGTTGTTTTTTCCAACCCCCCATTATTTATGTTCTATATCACTCCAGTAATCAGTGTCCACACTTCATGGACTCACCATTTCATACATTTTACATCAATTCTTCCCCGCACCTAACATCTTGGAAAACGGTAGTACACATTATTTAGGAATTTAAAAGATATATTATCCATAAAAAAAAAACTACTCTGTATATATATTAGAATAATGTATTTCGTAGTGAGAGTAGGATAGCTCAAGTGTGTAAAACTTCTCTCTCGTTCAGAGATTCTGAGATCGATTTCATCCCCAAAATAATGTAGTACAGTACTTGTCTCCTTCTATTTAATTTTTGCTACATTGTTTTACTGTTCTTTGATCGTAAATTTTGAAGTTATATACGAATTAAAGTGCAAATTGGAGAAGAAAAAAAGAAGATTGACTAATTTGAAGTTGTTAGGTTACGCCGTTACMGTTTRARTTATCAAATTTAATACTCAAATGTAATATCATTAAAGGTAAGTATATATTTATGATCAAATGTGTGTCTGATAGACGAGAGATTCTATYAGACGAAKAATTAAAGACAGTGAGACTAATATTATTTCWTGTACAGTAATGAATAATAACCAACCTGCTACTGGATAAACAAGYTTTATTCACACCGAAACGATATCCTATATAATTTATTAATTTTATATACATATTCTGAGCACTAATAATCAAAGAACTCAATGTACATTCTACAGTAATTATTGCATAAGACAGTCCGATGATAAAATAGTGGGCATTYAGAGATTGTAAGAGTAYTTAATTAATAGAGGACAAATGAAATTAGTGGAGTATGTAGCAAGAGGCTAAAAAAATCACAATTCCCGAGGTGAGATAAACTAAAGTGATAGCAGAGGAATCCGGCTGTAAACTTGGACACTAATGAGGGAAATTGAAATGAGGGGTGTAAATGTGTAATGTGAGGGGGAAGACTCTTTGGGACAATACCTGCAATTCTGCAAAAGATCGATTCTTTAGGAGTTGAATTTTAGCTAATAATGTCCTCTTAATTACTCTCTTTCATTGTTCCTCTCTTAAATAAGTTTTTCTACTTTATTAATTAGTTATTGTTACTACTTACTAGTATGGGATAATTACGTCTCCAATGTTTAATAAAATTATGCGTATGACTATATATCTTCTATTATTTTGTTGATGATCAAGTTTCCAGTTGTACTGATCGATACTAAGTAGAACGATACAATTTTGTTCAGAAAAAATAACTATATTAGTTTTACATACAAAACTAAAATTACAAAAAAGTTGGGATACTTCACAGTTTACTTAACAACATCTCAACATTACAATTTGAAAAAGTGATATTGAGCATATATGTATCCGATGGTTTTTGAAAACCTTGTTTAAAATCCTTTTTTCAAATTAAATTAGTTAACGATAGTTGTAATAAGTTGAAACTGTAAAATAAATTAGAATGATACATACCACTCTTCCTTTTCTTTTTTAATTTTTATATGTTTGTCATTCCACTTATTTAACTACATACATTTCATTAGATTGTATATTAATCAGAATATATAATNATATATATAGCATAAGAGTAGAATAATATAAGATGGCATGCTAAGCTATTTGGTAGCAATAATAATAATGACACGAGAATTGCGGTAAATAAAATTAAGTGGAGAACGAAGAGAGCAATGTTCGTTGGAAGTTCATTCGAACATGCGAGGTTCTGAACTTAAGCAGTGGCACCAGCCAACATTACTACGTACTTATCTGCATTTGTTGTTTTTTCCAACCCAGCCCATTATTTTATGTTCATCATCACTCATCAGTAATCAGTGTCCACACTTCATGGACTCACCATTTCATACATTTTACATCAATTTCTTCCCCGCACCTAACATCTTGGAAAACGGTAGCTAACACATTTATTAGGAATTTACAAAGTATATTATCCATTAAAAAAAAAAAAACTCGACTGATTATATATATTCGAATAATGTATTTCGTAGTGAGAGTGAGGGATAGCTCAAGTGGTTAAACTTCTCTCTCGGTTTCAGAAGATTCTGAGATCGATTTTCATCCCAAAATAATGTAGTACTAGTACTTGTCTCCTTTCTATTTTAATTGTTTGCTACATTTGTTTTTACTTCTTTGATCGTAAATTTTGAAGTTATATACGAATTAAAGTGCAAATTGGAGAAGAAAAAAAGAAGATTGACTAATTTGAACTTGTTAGGTTACGCCGTTACGGTTTCATTTATCAAATTTAATACTCAAATGTAATATCATTAAAGGTAAGTATATATTTATGATCAAATGTGTGTTTGATAGACGAGAGATTCTATAAGACGAACAATTAAAGACAGTGAGACTAATATTATTTCATGTACAGTAATGAATAATAACCAACCTGTTACTGGATAAACAAGGTTTATTCACGCCGAAACGATATCCTATATAATTTTATATACATATTCTGAGCACTAATAATCAAAGAATTCAATGTACATTCTACAGTAATTATTGCATAAGACAGTCCGATGATAAAATAGTGGGCATTAAGAGATTGTTAGAGTAATTAATTAATAGAGGACAAATGAAATTAGTGGAGTATGTAGCAAGAGGCTAAAAAAATCACAATTCCCGAGGTGAGATAAACTAAAGTGATAGCAGAGGAATCCGGCTGTAAACTTGGACACTAATGAGGGAAATTGAAATGAGNGCAAGTATGCTTCGATTATTGGTTGCATTTCCCTCTTTTGGCTTGGATCATGATAAGTGTTCGGCCTAGATGATCTTAATAATTCAGTGAATTTTAACCTACCAGATTTGTATGACGTTGATCATGCCAATTGGTTATGGCCTATTGGGTACATCAATTAATCAAATTASTGATTGTATAATGTTGTATTAATTTTCAAAGAAAAATATAATTATAATCTTTTGTACRATTGTTTATCAATATTATTCAATTGWTCAATTATGGTGTACGATAAGGATGATACACTCTCAAGCGGAGTCGTGGAGGATTTTTTGGCCCCAAAATTGTTGGTGTACGATAAGTGTCCTAAAAATATACTCTCATGTAAGTTGTTGGTTCATAGAAGACAGATGACGTACAAATAAATTATGTAGCACGTACTACATGCGCATACATATTTTCATATAAGAACACACCATCATCGTTACTTGTTTAGCTTCAAGGTATACATTGCATATATAATTCATGTACAACAACAATTCTGTAAATAATACAACGAGGATATATCATAATTCATATATGAATCGTTGAACTTAATTACCTACGTTCAATAAGGTCACAAG
>SNQN01003052.1:6143-40329 GCA_008642245.1 Bassia scoparia
ATTAAGTTTGCGTGCCAAAATTTTTTTTTACCACCGCTAGTCGCGTCGGGAATTTCAGGTAGGATTTAAAAAAAATATAGCAGTGCATGCACTGCCTGGTTCCGTTCCTATCTTCATAAAAAAAAGTCAAGTAAATTTCTACAGGCTTGCTATTACACTTTATCAATAATCAGAATACACTCATCCACATTACAATGATTACATACATACAAGTTATACTGTATCTGTAACCAATACTATTATATTATTTACAGAAGAAACACAATATGAATGCTAGAAGATATGACACAAGTACCAAATTTGAAGTGCTTGCTGGCAGCAACATAATAGGCTGAAAAGAATAGTAATAGGGGACTTAATGTACATTCCAAGTTTGATGATATGTAAAATGGTTTGGTACCTGATCCGAATCACCTCGTGAATTGTCCCTTTATGTTTTTTAAGAATCAGTCAACTGGTTGCCCGTTTTCCTATCAGCAAGCGACGCAAAACCGCAGCATATATATATCCACAGTTTGCTTAAGTTAGTGCCAAATATATGCATTACTAGATAAACTTCAAAAAGAACATTTTATATCCATTCAAGAATAAGTAGTCTACCACGAAGATTGAATTGACAGATAATTGGAATGCAAATCAAAATTCTTCTCTGTAAGAATTTCTTGCATATGATTCCTCCTGAAAAAGCATCAACATAACAGAACTGTTTATATTATTCACAGCCCAAAACATTTTGATTTGCATAGTAACAAGGCATCACTATTAAGTATCATCAAGATGTATCAAGACCTTGATGTTTCTGGATCATAATTTAACGAAGAGATAAACTGATATTTGTTCAGAGAGGTTTCCATCAAATTGACTTACTCTGCTTTTGCTTGTTGAAAACCAGTAAGAATATAATGCATGCTCCAGAATAATTATTTCTGCTATTTTTTTAGGGAAACCTTGAAACGAAACCTAAATTAATGGGAAATAATCAAAATAATTAAAACCAAAATAATTTGATGTCAACATCTAAAAACAAAGGAGAAAATTACAATTTGTTGCATATCAATCATAAAAATTGGCAAAATCATCAATTAATCAAACCACATAAATCAACCATATAAATTCAATCATATTAATACAGCCAACTCGAGAATCTCGGTCGTCTGCTTTCCTCCCCTTCTCCATTAACATGACGAAATCTAAAAATGAACCCGAAACATATTCATTAAATAAAAAAACAAGGACCTTAAAAAATTCGAGATCTCAGATAATCAGAATTTAAAAAAACGAAAGACAAGGACTAGTATAAATTTGGAAACACTCTCAGTTATATGAACACTAAGCTCTATTCTTTTCTGAAATGATCATAACCAGACAAGCGACGTACAGATCCTGTGCAAGAAAACAACCAAATTTGAGAATAATACATTAAGTTTCATGCCATGACGTAGAATGAGTAAAAGAGAAGGTTCTCAAGCAACAAAGGAAGTCATATGTCAGTGATATTTGAAATGTTTCTATACTACGCTCTGTCACCCTCAATCCAAAACATATGCTAAATATTGTGTTGTGGCTTGTGGTGACATATATAAAATTAATTTACCGACCGAAATTCGATCGGTAAATTGGGATTACCTCTAATTTTTTTGCAAGGAAATTGAAATTACCGACCGAATTTCGGTCGGTAATACCGACTGATTCCACTTCGGTCGGTAAAAGACAATCACACCCTCCAAATTTTGGAGGGAAGAAACCATTCACCGACCGACCATGAAATCGGTCGGTGAATGGTTTCTTCCTTTTTTTTTGGAGCCATAAAGTGGTCGGTAAATCGGTCGGTAGTGTTTCACCGACCAAAAATCGGTCGGTGAAAACAATTTTACCGACGAAGGAAAATCCGACCGTCGTCACCGACCGAAAATCGGTCGATACAGGGTGGTACCGACCGATTTTCGGTCGGTGACGACGGTCGGCCGAAATCGATTTTCTAGTTGTGTCTTTTTGGATGAATAATTTTTCAATTTGTTTTCCAATAACATTCGTTGCTATTAATAATGGATACTGACGTACTATTTGCTTGCATTTGTGTTGGTCATCAATTTCCGATTTTTCATTAATTTAAGCTGGTAATTTTTTTTCCATTCATCGCATTGACTACTTTTGTGTTCTTTTTTTCCTTTTTATAAAGTTTAATTATATACTGAGTGCTATTGCATAGTTAACTATATATTTTTAATATGAAGTGTGTATAATTGCTTGGATTTTTGTGGTTCATTTTAATTAGAAGATTTTTTTTGAAGGGAAAACCATTTTAATTAGAAGATATACTCTATTTTTATTTAGAAAAAATGTTAATTTTTAAGGGATATTTTTTTTAAAAGAAAACATTCTTTTGTTGGAGTCGAAATCCATTCTACAAGTGAACCATACACTAGGATAGGATTTATAATCCATTCCATTATTAAACCAAACATATTAAGGTAAGTATGGGGATCTCAATCTATACCGCCTTGAAATGGATATCCATATCATTCCATTCCCAATTATTAAACTAAACAACCCCTGAGTCCTTGTGTTACACAATGGAAATGGACAAGTGATGAAGGTTTCATCATCCATTTCCATCGTTAATTAATGAATAAGAAATGATTGTCAGATATTTTTGGAAAAAAATTGACAAGTTTAAAACAATGAATGTTATCTCTATWATATAAGTGAAGGGGGAGCAATGGTGTCCCCCCTCTAAATTTACTTTACTACCCTCACACACTAAGAAAATAACAAAGCAACATGAAA
Source organism: Bassia scoparia (assembly GCA_008642245.1). Lineage (NCBI taxonomy): Eukaryota > Viridiplantae > Streptophyta > Magnoliopsida > Caryophyllales > Amaranthaceae > Bassia > Bassia scoparia. The sequence continues at coordinate 8,931 of SNQN01003052.1, forward strand.
ACATTTCTAAAAATAATTCAATTAATCCTAATCAATGCACAACAATTAAGTCAATTTTCAACTAAATCAACAATTAAGTCAACTATTATACCTTATTATTAAGGGAAATTCCCAATGGTAGGGTTGAGGTTTCGCAGATTCTCAGTGGTAGTGTGGTGTTTTTTTTAATCCCAATGGTAATATTGAAGTTTGTTAAGATTCCCAACCGTGATGATATTGCGGAATATTCCGTTAAATGGGTGTTAAATATTAACCATGGTTTGACTCTTTACCCCCATTTAACCATTTTCATTCCCCTCACCTTAAGCACCTCACCACTCCAAACAACACCACCAACTGCCATTGTCGCTGCCGCCGCCATCGCCACCACTGCCCGATTACCTACTTTGCGTTGGATTCCCGCAAGTTTCATCGTTGCCGATTCCGTCCTTTTTTTACGTCTAGGCGACGATTCTGTTGAAGTCGAGAGATCGATTCGAAGGTACGAGTGTGTGTCTGATGAGCTTCGCAGAAAAGACAACGGGTATAATCTCCCTTCTTAAACCTCTTTCTATTCAATTTGTCGAAAATTCTTCCCGAATTGAATTTGATACTGGGAAATTTAAAATCAAAACACTGTGTTCTTCCATGGTAATGAGTGCTCCTGCTCTTCAAGGAGTTGAATTTGTGGATTGTTTATTTGTTCCAACACCAAAATTACCCTTTCTTTCCTACTATGTTGATCATTCATATAGTAGAAGAAGTTTCTGACGATTCCAAGATGGAAGAATTGAGTTGCTCAATGGTGTAAGTGATGATTCTGATAAACGAGTTGGTTGCGTCAATTCGGGTTTTTTTGATGACTTCGTTATTTCCAAGATTAAATCAAGAATGGTTGCTGTAAACTTTTCTGGAAACTTTTGGGTTTATACTGTTGGGGCTGATAATGATGATCATTCGCGCTATGTAACAACCAAGCTGAGCAGTACAAAGGATGGCTTTGGGTTTTTTATGGTGTGCGTGGGAGATGAAGTTGGTGGTGTGGGTTTCAGTTCGTGGTGAAGGTTTGAGGAGGAGGTGAAGGTTCACCTAAGAAGAGGAGGAATAATGGCGGTGGTGTGTGAGGAGAGGGAGGAGAGAGAAACGAGGGGAGAGGAGAGAGAAAGATGGTTGAATTGGGTTAAGGAACTTGATGACTTAACAACCAAATTCCCCAATTTAACGGCAAAACAATCAATAACATCACGGTTGGGAATCTTAACAAACTTCAATATTACCATTGGAATTAAAAAAAACACCACACTACCACTGAGAATCTGCGAAACCTCAACCCTACCATTGGGAATTTCCCTATTATTAATTGAATGTTTATGTATTTGACCAATAAATTACTACATTCAATGAAAATAATGATCAATCACAATAAGTCAATTAATTTTACAAGATGAAAATTTATAATAAGCAATTATAATTCAAATTTTTATAAAAAACTAAAATCATATAATTGACGCACTAAAAAAATTAATTACACAATTTTAAAATAAAATAAAAATTCAAACACAACCGAAAGATATTGATCTTCAAATCTGAAGCATTGCCATTTCGAAGACATGAACATGTTTTGCTGTGAAATATATTTATTATCAAATACGACGTTTTCGCACGCATCGCGTGCACAAAAAAACTAATATATAATATTATAACTCCAATTAATTTATACCATATCTTATATGAAATAAAAATAAAAAAATATTCAAATGTTACTTTATATTTACTTTCATTTAAAGTCATGTATTAACACAACCTTAGATAATTTAATTTGTATTTTATAATTTAATACTACAATTGATATATATACGGAGTACAGTAAGTTATTTTAGTTGATACTACAATTGATATAATATCTGATATCTATTTTTGTGATTCGATGTGGGTGAGGTTAAACATTAAATTATTTGAACCTATTATGTACTAATACAACTTAACACAATAATTTATATTTTTTAGTATATTTTACTACAAATTTTATTTTAGTTCGTGCTACACTCATTATAAAATTTTAGGTCCGCCACTAGTTAAACATAAACTTGGTGTTTGTGTTCAACCTTTTATATGAGTTCAACATCTTACTAGCCTTATGTTCAACATACAAACACGGGTCTTCACCCGGTGACTCAAGCACTAAAGCCTAGATTAATACGAAGTAGAACTAATTAAAAAACAAGTTTAAGGGTAAGATAAAACTTCCGAAATCCTAGTATCTTATAAGCTACTCACTCTATTCCTTAAAGTTCCTTTCTTATTGAAAGTTATTGACATTATTTACAAGAAAAATTGTGATAATCTTCTAATTTAATTTCCTAACAAAGAGTAAATATAGTCAAGTGACGTCAATTGGAGTTGGAATCTAATTATAGAGTTGTGTGAGTGATAATTGTTTTTATGTTTTTATAATACTTTTCTTTTTAAATTCATGAATTTATGTATGTTTAATATTAGTCTTCGTTTTTTAAAGGGTTTTTGTTAAAATCTATTGAGTTTAACTCTAGACAGATTATCAAACCCAGTCAATTGATAGATATTCTTTTGTTTGCTTTACACATGAAAATGGGTGATGTATGTTTCGTCATCCATTTCCATCATTAAATAATGYATAGTGAATGATTGAGGGATTTTTATTTTATTATTTTTAAAAAACTRTCATGTGTAAAACAAGGAATAATGTTATATCTWGCATTGAAGAWAATGATGRGGTGTGAATGGGAAATATCATTCCCACCCATAATATTTGCAATCCTACCCTTACTAATTTATTTATTTGCACTTTTGTCTTTTATAATTTTGCATTTTAGCCCTTTGTCATAACAAGCTTAAAATATAATAAAGTAATTTTGTACTTAGAATWTTAACTTTGTAATTACATTTTTCGCATGTTTAATATTTTTAGAGATCTTGTTTGTCTCGGTAACAGAGTTGGTTAGTATTTTAATCATAATTAKYATTTTTATTAAGTATTTAACGCTTGAATAATAAATAATYAGTAATATAAACCTAGATAAAATTAATAAAGTACCAAGCAATCGGTTGAAGTTAAATAGAGACTTCACAAATACATCATTTACCACAAGATTGTAAAACTTTGGTGCAATCCTTAATTATATATATAGTAGACGTATTAAGCACTAATCCATGCGCCGTAGTACTGAGTTCGGGTCGTTGATGAAGAAGCCGTAGGTGACATGACAAAAAGCACCGCAACAGAGGATTAGACTGCGGAGGTTGTTGTTGAGCGGATCCAACAAACCTTCCCAATCGTTGGACCCTAAGAGTTGGGCCCACGTGGGCCCGTCTCCATGTGAGAGCTCTGGCTCTCGCAAATCCTTTTCTTCTGTTACCATAAAAAAATGAGGGAGAAGAATAGTAGATAGTAATGATGATAGATTAAGATGAGTATTGGGTGATAAAGGTGTTTTGAAGGTCATTTTAAAGTGTCATGGAATAATGGGTGTATTTGAAAGAAAGTGTTTGAATTGGGTAAAGTGGTCTCAAATGAGTGGGAAATGATAATTGTCGAAATTTAGTAGAAAAAATTTGGATGATTTAACTATGGTCCATCGAAAATGAACTATCACAAGCAAATATAGAGGACCAATCATGCACCAACACATGTCTAGCAAAGTTAACATTTGACTTTCGTTTATTTTTAGGTAGTTTTTGTATTTTTTCCTATTCTGTCATATTCCCTTCCCTTTTTTTAATTTCCTTTCATTTGTTTTATTAATTTTACAAAATGATTTACCAAAATATATTTTGAAAATTCAAAAAAAATTTCAAAAAAACCAGAAAATAATATTCAAAACATCAAAAATTAAAAACAAAAAACATTATATTTTCCAGAATAATTATTTTCGAAATTTAAAAAACTTCATGGATTACGCCAATTGTAGCATGTCACTTTTTTCGTTGAAAATCCTCCATGGGAGCTATCCAATGAACCTTTGGTATGCATGGTATTGGATAGTAGTGACATCGTTCTGTGTCATCAGATAGTTGCACTTCATTTTTCGTAATTGATATTTTTGGGAATTTTTCCGATAATTTTCATTATCCTACACCATTATCATCGGCTGTCGGCTTCCATGAAATTTTAACTCTAATTGTCCGACGAAGAAGAAGACTTGAGCAAATAATAACCGCTATACCATGTAGGGGTTGGTGTTATTAGTTTATTACTGTCTTTTAGGCCATGACCAACAATGTTTCTGGTGTTTGCTTCAGTTGCTATTACAATCAATGCATTTATGTAATGTGCCAAGCTTGGTGCGCTCATAACCAGATGACAATAACTTTTCTACACGACGGTTCAACTGTTAATCTAGTCTTTTTTGAGGCTAGGTTCATTACTGGATATTAAGTAAGTTTCCTTATAATTGGAATAATATATATTTATAATTTTGAGTAATTTCAAATCTTACACAACCATTCAAAACAATGATAACCTAATTTAATTAATTTCCAATAAATATCATTCCTTATTTTATCTTATTTTACGAAGATATATATGCAATCTTTTAATCTTGTTCATGATTACAACAACTCAAGTCATCTTTGAAGGTTTTGGTAGCACTCATGGGGGGGAGGGGGGTGGTGGATTGAGTGTAGAGGACTCGTTGCAATTTTTCTTTCTTTTTCAGTTAAGGGAGGAACCAGTTGGGCTGGTTCTTGACGCAGCGGAATATAAAGTAAAGAAATAAACGAAACACCAGATTTAACGAGGTTCAAGYAACTATGGCCTACATCCTCCTATCATATGTTCTTTTATTAATCTACTCTGAAAAATAAGAAACACGTTCCCCTACTGTTTCCYTACTCTTGGAACCAGTACACCCCACACTCTACTCTAAGTGTGCTCTACCTCTAGCTTACTCTAGTAAKCCCTTGTGTTTGAACTCACAAACACTCACCCAGCCTTCAACCTTTCTGTTGAAGACTTTGGCAACATCAAAAACTCTCTTTGATCTCACTTTTAAAAAGCTATTAAGAGAAAATMGATTTAATCTCTATGTGGTCTTGTATATTACTTGATGAAAAGGTTTGTGCCTCAGTCCATGCCTCAGTTTGCACCTCARCCTCAGTTTTAGCCGCAACCTTAGTTTGTGCCTCATTTTYAGTCTCAAACTCCCYCGTTTTYTRGTTTTYAGCCATTCTCTCCTCATCCAAGGCCTTCTATGATGCCTTCATCAAGTGGTACGGTTGTCAAAGCCTCATCTAGCTAGATGCCGATGTACTATCTTTTGATGCCTATGGTTTTTATTCCGGATGGTTACTGCTACATGAACCCAGGGATTCGAGACAGTGCAGGTGTCGGATGTGTTGGTGATGGTTTAGGGACCGAAAACCCTTAGGACATCTTTTATCCTTGTACTTACAAAAATATTTTACACTACAGGTTGTATTTTTTCACTTGTGTATGTGATGTGTGTGTATGTTTTGTGTGATGCGATGCATGGGTTTTGTGTGATGCTTTGGAGATACCGATTCTCTTCCTAAAAAGAAAAAACGAAATGAAAGACAGACATTTTTGAGTCAAGTGAAGCATCATATATGTTTTTTTTACAATCTATTAATCCTAAGTAGACGCGCTTGGCTATTTCGTAGTAGGAGCAACGGATGAGCGTATTGCTTGTCGCGTCAAGAACCACATAAGCGTCATATAGGTTTCACCTCAACTGTGTATGTACATGTGATATACGAGTGCGTATATGTGATAAGTACGCATAAAGACACGTGTAGGACCCGTGTATGTTCTGCAGAACTTGACGAAAACTACCCAGTCAGTCTGCCACATCAGTTGACATGGGAAGAGAGTGGAAAGCATATATATGCTTGTAGTGAGCGTATATACGCTTAATCAAAGTTTATATATGCTTGTAGTAGTGAGTGTATATACGCTTAAGCAAAGTGTATATACTCTTGTAGTGAGCGTATATACGCTTAAACAAAGTGTATATACGCTTGATTTATCATATATGGGTTCCAATACTTTGGAAGTGGTCCATGTCAGCTGGAGCGTATATATGCTTCTGTAGAGCGTATATACGCCTATCTTTCTCGTTTTAAGTCGGTTTAAGTCTATCTTGCGATCTTATAGATAAACCTAAGGCTCCGTGATTGCTTTTAACTTCGAAAAAACGCTCAAAACTCTCCCAAAACTTGCAATTGTGTTCGGCATGGCTCATAAAGTGGGAATTGCTCTTGACTCTTGGATTCGTGATCTCTCCAACTCTACCAAAGGTGAGATTTGCGACCACCATTGAAGTATTCTCTTGAACTTAAGGTTAGTGTAACTTGATATGTCTTTCTTATATGCCGCGATAAAGTTTTGGAATCCTCAAACACACTTTTTTCGTTTTCATAACAATGAAATTACTCCTTTTCCTGAAGAAATTAGTGCGATTATTGGTTGGCCTAATGACCTTCCTCCATTTTCCCCCAATTTATCTGAATTTTTCTATCAATTCTTTGAGAACTTTTTAGGATTTAAAAAACCAAAATTTCTGAAATTATGCATGGCCATGAGGTTTATCTGCTTAAACTTGTTGATCACTTTAGAACTATGGGTAGGATTAGCACGGCTCATAGGAAATGAGCCCTTATCTTTTGTTTGTTTTGTCACTACCTTTTCCCTTATAAGTCAGAAAATTATGGTTTTGCACCCATGATTGCTATTGTTGAACAATGTGAGGTTGCGCGTTCTCCGCCGTTGCTTTATTGCAGAGAACTTTTGCTTGCTTTGAATGATTTGGAAAAGGATCCAAACAGTCCGATGACTTGTTGTCGTCACATATTGCAGGTAAAATTTTATATTCTCTAATTTGTTAATTAAAGTAGTAATATAATGTTTTGCATGGTTATAACATGTTGTCGTTTTGTGTGCTATTTGCAGATATGGTTGATGGAACATTTGACTTTGATCGCACCTCCCGAAAACATTGGATGAACGGTTGTGGCTCGAAACAGAAAATGACCTTTGGAACTTGAAACTACTTTCGAGCCTATCCGTAAACGTTTAGAAAAAACCAATGCTAACTTAGTCAAGGACATACTGGGACAAAAAACTGCAACTATTTGGAGTCGATTGGGCCCACTCAATGTGGAAATTCCAAAGAAGTCCAAGGCGCCTATTCGAGAGAAGACTATGCCTAAGAAGGGAAGATTAAAGAAGACTTATGCAAATGAGAATGAAGAAGCTTCAAGTGAGGATTAGAAGGAAAAGAAGGATTGACTGCTTTAATTTACTACTTTTATTATAGGCCTGTGTACACAATCTTTTATTTCTAGCACTTTACTTTGATGTGAACTCAATTTTTTGGAATACGACTCATATTTCATTTGCTTTACGAATATTTACATTATTATTATTATTTATGTGACGAATTCTTACAATAGTGCAAATATTTACAACTTTTTACAATATTATGATTTACATGAGCAAAGAAGAGTGGAAAATGGGGGTAGTTTATTTTATTAAAGGGGCCGCACTTCAAAGAAGTTGCCTACGTATCTAATGTGGAATCAGGCCTCTCGTAGTTCACTAGGACAGGGTTCAGAGAAGGGATAGGTTTTTAGGCTTTTTGTGATGTTTTTGGCTATATGTAGTATTTTTGAGTTTGTCTAAGTTGATAAGACTTGCAAATTCATTGTCGTTCATGCCTTGCAATCGCACTGCACCTCCTGATAAGATACTCTTGATGATGTAGGGTCCAACCCAATTTGGATGAAATTTTCCCTGAGGATCTAGAACGTTCTTCCTCAACACATTTAAGACTAAGTCGCCCTCCTGAATCTTTTGAGGCTTAATACCCTTGTTGAAATGCCTTGTAATTCTTTGTTGATACACGCACACATTGTGCAAGGCGGAGACACACCTTTCGTCCAAGAGTACCAACTCATCGTATCTAGTACGAACCCATTCGGCTTTGGGGGTTTCTCTTTCTAACACAATGCGAAGTGATGGGATTTCCAACTCAGGTTGTTGAACAACTTTTGTTCCATAGACCAAGGAAAATGGGGTATGTCTTGTGGAAGTTCTTATTGAAGTTCAATATCCCCGAAGAGTGAAATGAAGCTTATGAGGCCAATCCTTGTCTATATATTTCAGTTATCTTGGTGATGATGCTCATTATGTTCTTATTTGCGGCTTCCACAGCTTCATTGGTTTGTGGTCGATATGGGGAGGATAAATGGTGTTGGATTTTTTATTTTGCAATCAAATCGGCACAATATTTCTAGAAGTAAGTACCATTATTGCTAATGATATCATGTGGCACCCCAAAGCAACAAATGATGTTTGTCTCAATGAATTTTGCCACATGTTTAGCTTGAAGTGTCGTATAAGAGGCGCTTCCACCATTTTGTGAAGTAATTAATGGCAACTAGAATGAACTTGTGTCCACCTTGTCCTAGATGAGTGATTTTCCCAATTATGTTAATTCCCCAAGTTGAGAATGGCCAAGGGGAGGTAAAGGTGTAGAGGAGCGATGGTGGCCCATGTTGCAAGTTTGCGCTCTTTAGACAAGTGTCACACCTTTTGATAATGTAATGGAAATCCTTTTCTATCGTTATCTAATAATAACCGAGGGTAATGATTTTTCGCGCCACCATACCACTCATATGCATGCCACATACTCCAACATGCACATTGAATATGATTGCTTTGGCTTCTTCTTGTGTGATGCAGAGCAATAAGCGACCATGGTAGCTCGTCTTGTGTAGTTCCCTCTCTTGTAAGACGTATTGAAAGGCCAAACGTCTTATGTGTTTTTGAGACTTTTTAGATGCATGGAAAGGGTATTCGTTGTTTTGTAAGATCTTCAAAATGTGTGCATACCAAGGACCGTCTTCTTCATTTTACGAAGGGCTTTGCTCTTCGTCGCCTAAGGCATTGACATGTGCTAGAGCTTGTCACCTTTCGATGACTAGTGGCATATTAGTTAATGAATTCAGAATTCTAATCATCGAAGCCAACCTAGCCAAAGCATTTGCGAACAGGTTATCTTCTCGCGAAGATAAGTGTATTCTATTTCCTTGACATTTTGTGTGATCATCTCTAGATATGCTTGTTAAGGTGCTAAGGTTTTGCTCATAACTTCCCATTTTTCGAAGATTTGATTGATGATGGTCAAGGATGAATCTCCGTATACTCTTAACTTCTTAAATCTAAGTGCCACGACTGCTTTTAGTCCAATTAAGCAAGCTTCGTACTCAACATCGTTATTGGTAACATCGAAGTAAACCTTCACGGAAATCGGCATGTGCTCTTCTTCTGGCGATACCAGATGTATGCCCACACCACATCCTTTTTGGTTAGAAGAGCCATCAAAGTATAAAGACCAAGCTCCATCTTCTATCATCAACAGATTTTCATGGAGAAATTCAAAGTCTTCATGTTCTTCCTCGCTCGATGAGTTAGTTAGAAACTCTAGAACGATGCTTCCTTTGATAGATTTTTGAGACATATACTTCTAATCAAACTCTGAAAGCATCACCACCCACCTAGATAGGCGTCTACTCATGGCGGGTTTTCGAAGAAATATTTCAGGGGATTGGCCTTTGAAACAATGTGGATGGTGTGGGTGACGAGATAATGTCGTAATTTCTTAATGGCCCACACCAATGCGAGACAAAATTTTTCGGTGTATGAATATCTCGTCTCATATTCAAGAAATTTCTTTCTCAAGTAATATATTGCATTTTATTTCCCTTTGACTTCTTGAGCAAGCATAGCTCTTGCAACGGTTTGTGTAAGGGTGAGGTAGAGCCGTAGCAGCAGCTTGGAATAAGTGGTAAGATGACAGGAGGATTTGAGAGGTACTCCTTTACTTTGTCGAAATCTTGTTGACAATCATCGTCCCACACTTTAGGATCATCTTTCTTGTGCTTGCGAAAGATGAGTTCGCATACCATGGTGAGTTTAGATATGAACCTACTAATGTACTAGAGACGACCGAAAAACCCACGAATCTCCTTTTCGTTGGAAGGTGGCTTGAGAGACATTATGGCTTTGATTTTCGAGGGGTTAATCTAAATGCCTCTAATGCGGATGACATACCAAAGGGGTTTTCCGCAGGGTACTGCGAATGCACACTTCTGTAGTTTGAGCCTTGTATTTTCGAAGTCTTTCAAAGAATTTTCTCAAGACAACGTCCTGATCTTCTCGTTCTTTTGCTTCCACTATCATATCATCAATGTATACTTCCACCTCCTTGTGTATTTATGTCATGCAAAAGGGTAGTAGGAGCGCGTTGATAGGTGGACCTTGCATTCTGTAGGCCAAACACAACAAGAAAACATGAATCGTTCGACCACCAATTACCGACCACTAACGAACAATAAACGTCGATAGCCGCAAAGGTGGTCGAGAAATTGAGTTTACCGACCGTTTGTTGGTCGATAAACAGTTACCGAGCGATTATCGCCCGACTTACGATTGGTACAAGCCACTAGGTTTTTAGAGTATTTTTTAATGAAAATTAATTTAACGGACCGAGAAGGCGGTCGGTAAAAATAATTTTCTTTAAAATAGTTTTGATTGCCGACCGTCTGAAGGTTGGTAATCTTCATTCATCAAAATAAAAAAAAATTGGGAAGAAAGTTGACTTTCTTCCGAATTCACTTGGTTTTTTTGACCTTCTCACGTTTCCAACACGACATAAACAATAAGAACAACAAAACCAATAACAAAACTCAATAATATAATCCAAAATTAAGTATTATTACATAATATCTAAAATTCTCAATAATATAATACAAAATTAAAAAAAGAAACTCAATAACACATAATAAGATTACAAATAATCCAAAACATTATTCCATGCTTGAATTCATCAGTGCATCACCCTTCAATTTTCTAGAACTTCATTTTCCAAGTGCGAAAAAACCATTAAAAAATTCAAAATAAAACCAAAGTAAAGGAAATTTTTTTGAATCGAAATAATCAAATCTAGAAAAACTAAATACCCAAAAATGAAAAATTGAATGAGTTAAAGAATAAAAACAAAAGAAAATCACATTCAAAATTCAACCAACAGATCTAAAGACCACAAAAAAATCGAAAAAAAGCCTAGATTTAAAAATAAAAATGAAGTAGAAAAAATTATTTTCTAAAGAAAACCATTGGAGAATAACAGAAAATTTATAAAAAAAAAAAACCCTAGATCTAAAAATGTAGAAAAAAATTTGAAAAACAAATTGAGAGGAGAACGAAAATAAGGGGAAACCCAAAAATTCAAGGAAAAAACTATAAACCGGAATAAAAATAGAATATGAAATGAAACAAAATTTTTAAAAAATGTATTGTAAAATCAAATTTACAAGAAAATCGAAAAAAACCTAGATCTACAAAAATAAAACTCGAAAAACTCAAAAAATTTGAACTAAAACTCAAATAATTGAATTAGTTTTAAAAAGCCAGTAAAAACGAATATAAAAAAAAGAGATTTAGAAACGAAATTAAATGAAATCTAAAAATGTTTTAAAAAAACGAGATCTAAAAACAAATAAAAAATGAGAAAATCAAATGAAATAAAAAAAGAAAACAAGATTAAGACAAAAAAGGAAAAACTTGCCTGAGTGGAACGACTGCGGCAGCGGAGATGCGTTGGAGAAGAAAGACGACGGAGGAAAAGGTGGCCCTAAATTGGAGTGGAGGAGGCGGCGGCTGATGAGATGAGTGATTGATGAGGTGGAGGACGGGGGATGAGAGGATGAGGAGGAAGACTGAGAGAGGTTACGGTTGGTGAGAGGATGAGGGAGAAGAGAGAGAGTGAGGTGTAAAAAGAGGAGTAATGATAAATCAATCGCAACGATTTTGCAATTGCAGGGGCATAATGGTCTTTTGAAGGCATAAGTTACTATTGGAGGCATGTGACTTCAATTTTCCTGTAACGGTGAATTTGGACGTCCATTATTTTATGAATTTTGTAATTCGAAAATTTATTATTGCTGCTTCATATTTTCTCTCTCCTGTAATTGTTATCTCTCTACTCCATTTTGAATCAAAAATCCCAAATTGCTAAACACGCTAGTATCTGATTCGTCAATTGTTCCTCGTTTTTTGTTGTTTTAATTTTGAGTGGATCTTCTAGGAGTGATTCGGAGGTTTGTTTGTTTTTGTTTTTGTTTGTGATTGTTGAATTGATGTTAATTTTAAGTTTTCATTTTAGGTTTTTGTATGGATTAATTGAGGGTTTTTGATGTTGTTTAATTGACTATTTGGTTGATGGATAATTGACAGTTTCGTTAAATTATCTCTTTGCAGGAGATTCATGTAGGTTATCAGTGGGATGCTAGTGTTTGGAACGAGGTTTTCACWGATGACTATTATACGGTTAGTCATTTTTAATTGGTTATTTTTTTAATTAATATTTAATGTTGGTGTGTATGAGACTTAAATTATTGTCAATTCAGTTGTACCTCCTACAAAAAGCAAAGTATTAAGTTGAATCATACAGTCCAAAACACTAGCCAAACAAAGGGTAAACAATTGTTAATGTTGTTGTTGTTGTTGTTGTTGTTGCAAACCTTCTACTTTTTCATGTCCCTTTTACATTCATTTGTAACAGTTTCATGCACATAGAAGAAGAATATAGTGTGTCAAACCAAACTGTGGTTTTTATCTTTATTACCGTACAACATGCACATATATTGATATATATGTATTTATSTGTGCGTTTGTAGTGGGATTTAAGAATCTTTGTTCCRTGTATGGATTATTGTTGGAGATTTTTGWCATTGAGAGATAAGGATGAAATYTGTCGATGATAAGGACTTCGATGCKTTCATTTCAAAATAGTCGCATTACATTCAAAAAACATTTTGTATAGAAAAATGAGATAGGAATAAAATACGTGAAAAGTGCTTGTGTGATAAGAGAGAAATTGAACGAATTCAATGGCCAAAAAAGAAAGTAGTGATGCATCTAATTTGAAGCACTCGTTTTAAGAAAATGATGTCATTATCTTGAAGACATAGTTTCAATTCTTAATATTCATAAAGTTGGGATTATTCAAAACTTGGGATTAATATTAGAAGAGTTAAACTTGGGATTATTTTTATCAATTTTTCCTTTTAATGATTAAAAGTTGCTCGATATTTTGTTTTCAATTTGGTGATCATATAGGACAATTCTCTTAGTAAAGACGGTCGTTTGAAAGATGATAATCGTGTTATTCAGGAGCTTGTTCAGATGGGTAGTAACACTAATGTTTGGTGTCGCGTAGAGTCTTTTGGTTTGACAGTGAAAGTTTTTTACTCCAAAAAGACAAAGTGGGTGAAAGAGATAGGGATGTATAATTTGTTTTCTATCTGTGGCCATTATTTGCCTCGTACTTTGTGTTATTGGATTGCAACTCATGTAGATGCTCGTAAGCGTGTGTTATTGTGTCATGATGGGAGTCATTTCCATTTGTCTAAAGCTCAAGTTGAATGGGTATTTGGTCTCTCTGCTGGTCCTAAGCGTGTGCCTACGAAGAAGCATTTAAGTGCTGAGATGAAGAAGGAAGTTGAAAACATAAAGTCTTGATATGGAAAATTTTCTGATCAAGGTACATAAGGTATTAGTGGACAAGCTATTTCAGCTGATGTTGAAAAGGAAGTTGTTGATGAACGTTTGTTTAAATGTGCATTTCTAATGGACGCTCTCAATGAGATCATCTGTCCAACTAGTTGTCATTGGTTATCTCCAAAGTTGTTGCCTGCCTTGACTGTTTATGAATGTGCTAACCAATATGATTGGTGCAGTCTGCTTTTGGATCACCTAATGAAGTTAGCTGGCAATTTTGCTAAACAATTTTATTGTGAAGGATTTAGCAGATCTCTTGGTGGATGTACTATGTTTCTTGCGGTAATGTGTATGTTTTTTTAGTTAAATTATCATTGTTTTATTTCAATGTGTCCTGATGATATGATTGCAAGATTTTGTTAGGTTTTATATTTGGATAGGCTGAAAAAGGATCCTGTAGAATGGAATTTACATCCGCGTTTGTTAGCTTGGAACCCAGAGGAAATGAAGAAAGCTATGGCAGAATATGTAACTGTTATTGGTGGTTTTGGTGGTCTTGGTATAAGTGTTGTTATTTGTATTAGTGTAACATGTGTTTGTGTTAGTATTTATTGAATTATTGTAACCTATGAGATTAGAAATTGAATATCATTGGAACGAAGTGAATTAGTTTAATTATTTTAATAGAATATTATTGTTAAACACTTTATTAATTTAATTTGTTGTCATTTTTTAGTACTTGGATGTAGCTTATGGTGAGGAGCATCCTTTGGGACCTCCTGACAAGCGACCGTCAGCCCAATCCTTCAAAAATGCATTCAATGGGATTAGTTATTGCTCGAAGCGAGACACTAATTCTTTTATGTTTCGTAAGAACAGATGTATGGTTTGATTTAATCACTATATGAACAAGTTAAACAAGTCCAAAAAGATTCGTTCAGGTGTTGAGGAAGGTATGTTCATAGTTTATTTAATTATGTTAGGAGAATTTTTTTTCTATTTTATTTGGATTGAAACTGTGTTTGTTTAATTGTTATTTTTCTTGTAGAAGTTGATGTTGAGAATGGCAATGGTATGAATACAGAAAATGCTGATAATGGTACTGAAATTGAGAAAGGAGATGGTGACAATGGCAGTGCAAAAGAGAAAGAAGATGGTGACAATGGGAGTGGAAATGAGAAAGGACATGGTCAGAATGGTAGTGGAACTGAGAAAGGAATGTTTGAGAATTTGAGAATGACAAAGTAGATGATAATGTTGTAGTAAATGAAAAACATAGGAAATGGTAGAACATCACGCAAGTAGCAGGAAATCTAATTCCTATAGTAAACGAACAGGGAGTTGTTCCGAACGAAACGATGAGATGGAGAAATTTGAAAATACAGATAGTGGGAGTCAGAGAACATCACCAATTCCTAGTACATGTTATTCAAATAACATACGCAAAAATAGTGGTTGTCATACATATGATGACATGAATGAAAGTGTTTCGAATTTAAGTGTAGTTGTTGCTGATGCTAGTATTTATGCTGGTGGGCCTGAAGCAGGAAATAAATCACGGTGGTTTAATTTTGATGATGATTGGACAAAGAAAGACTTGAATAAAGATTTGGATGAGGCCAAAGATTGYAGTGGTTCTCATCGTAGCAACAGTGGTAGTATTGGTAGTGCTCCAAGGTTTGGCAGTGGTAGTATTGGTAGTGCTCCAGGGTTTGGGAGGGTAGCTTGTGGTCGTCATGAAAGTTTTACTGCATTGAATACACCATCARGTGTCGTAGACACTTAAAAGAATCTGAAATGATCAAATTTGAACGTAGTCGACCGCACAAGGTCACTCAAATGTGTAGTCGTATATCTCAAGGTTACCTGAATTGTTGGAGGCCTCAAGGTTTCATTGGTATCAAGAAGATTCTATTGAAATTTGTTAGCGATCCACAAAGTACTATGTAAGACCTGAATTAGTTGTGATTAAGCCTTATATTTATTGAATTTTTTGTCCCCAATTTTTATTTTTGTTTTAGTTTTATCTAATTTGCTCATTGTCTGATTTTTCCGTGGTAATTGTGTACTGCTGCAGTGTGATTGGTTAGTAGGCTGGAGTTAAATGTTTGGCGAGGGTTGTTTCTTCTTCTGTTGAGTTGATATGCAGGTATAGTTTACATACGACGGTGTTTTGCATGTACTTTTTAATTTTTCATTAATTTGGTTTGCCAATTATATTATTTGATGGCATATATGTCAGGGTTGCTAGTTTAATCTATAGTAAGGTGTGGGGAAGAGTGGGTGGGAAAGAGTAAAAAAATAATGATGGACCGCCCCGGTTTTGCATATGTTGAATATTGAGTTCAATATTTAGTTTCATTTTATTGTAGGTTTTATGTTTTTAATTGTGTGTTTAAATGTTTATCATCAGATGGATGTTCTAGTAAATAAGGGCGAGTTGAAATCAAGTTGTTGATAGGCTCCTACTGAATATCGAAAATACCTTGGTGCTGATATTATGAGTTGAATTCGGTGCCAATTCTAATTCTAAAATCAACAGTGTTTTAAAATATTTTAATTTAATTTGTTTCATTAAATAGTAGTAATAAAAAGAAATAATACCGTTATTGTATGTACTCATTTAGGTATCATTACTGTTTGGGATGGTGAGAGCTGGTGGGCTTTGATGTTTTCTTTAAACAGGTCTGAGGTGAGGTTGTTAGACCAATGGAGAAAGAGTTGGATGTTTTGAGGGTAGTATTTCGAAAGTGGTATGAAAATATTTTTGAATACTGTGAATTATAATGTTGTTATTTGAATATTCATTTATTTTTTTGTGATTTGATAATAGTGTTTAATTTGTTTAAAGGTGAGAGCGATGGAGTATCTATTGGCATATGTTGATTCCGATGGGTTGTAGGTCAATGCCAATCGTGGATTGTTACATTTGTTGATCTGACTACCTCTCGATATGTGTGGGTAGTGTTGTTGTTCATATTGTATTGTTCGTTGTTTCCCATTTTTAATTGTTGTTTCCAGATGTGTGTTTGATGATATTTGATTTAAGCCATCATTTGGATGTTGATGTTTCTTGGTGTGAAAAGATGTGATGAATCGATTCAGAAATTATTTGTCATTGGTATGTTGTCGTTTGTCATTGTTATGTTGTAAGTTAAATTGTGTGTTGTACGTTACTTACTGAAGTATATTTGTGTTTTTTCAAGGTTGCAAAAGCTGAATGATCGAGCTGAGTTGTGGCTGAATATGTCATTAGTGAGTTTAATGAGGAGGATGAAGTTAAGATTGCTGATGAGGTTGATGTAAATTAGATCATTTTTAGAATAACGCAAAATTGTGTAACTTATATCTGTATTTGTAACTTCTATTTGTGTCTGTTTGATAAGGCGAAGTTTGTGTTTTGTTATTACTTGAAGGTTAATTTTTAGATTAATGCAAAGATTCGAACTTGTATTTGCGAGGGTTAATTATAGTTTTGTGGATGATTGGTTCATCTAATGAATAAAGAATTTGGTATGAATCTCAAATGAGATGTTAAAATTAAAGGAATTCTAAATGAATTAACATGATACTAATGTTATAGTTATTTGCTAAGTAATTCTGTGTGCAACAATGTATTCATGTAAATTAGATATAAAAATTGGTCTTTGTTTAAAAATTGGATACATGAGGTATTATTTGGTTTAAAAATTGGTGTTTGTTATGTATTGCTTTTAAAAATTGGGCCTTGTTATGTATTTATGTAAATTGGACCTTGTTATGTAAATTATGAGGTATTGTTTTAAAATTCGTTGTTTGTTTTAAATTGGGCCTTCTTATTTGGTGGTAAATTGTGAGGTTTCTTTTTTATTATAAATTGTGAGGTATTTTATTTGTTTATAAATTGTGACCTATTTTATTTTGCTTTAAGTAAATTTGACCTGTTATTTTAAAGCAAATAAAATTTTTATTAGATATCCATAATGTCAGGTATTTATACATTATTTTTAAAGCGAATAAAATTTGTATAGCAAATAAAGCAAATAAAATTCATGTTTATACATTATAAATTGTGACATATTTATAATGTATGTTATGTGTTGTTTTTATTATTAGGCCTTGAATGAGTCTTTTTAGGAGTTACCTGAACCTCATATGAAGTCCAATTAAAGAAGCCCAACTTATTTGAACATTTACATCAATTAACCATTACAACATGGACTTAAGTGTGCTATTAATTTTATATATTTTAATACATTACAACATAAATTTAAAAAGTGCATTCATAACTTCAAAATATTAATTTTATATATTTTAATGTGATCCAAATTGGAATTCACTTTCTTGAAATATATTACAAACCAACATCAGAAAAGACTATTATCTTAGTACTATTAATATAAGAAAAGTTATAATAAGCACACCTTAGTTGTTGAATTACATTAATTTGACTAGTACCAATGTACTTAACTTGTAACATTAACTTAGCCGGAGGATTACTAATGTAATACAAGTTATATTATTAATCTACTACTTATATTAATCTACTAGTTACGTTACACCTCGCAAACTCCTTCCCAATAGTATGGTTGTGTTTTCTTCTGTTGCAACTTACAAATTTCGATCTTTGACTTGAACGCCAATCCCCATGTTGCACCCTTTGCAGTTGAAAGTAGTGCTTCATAATTGTACTTTGATAGTATTACATTAGCGATTGTATTTGATGACCTTGTCTCTGTTAGAATCACCATTTGTGGTTGTGCTACTCTCAATAAATTGTTAAGAATGAATGGGAAAGCAGTCCTGCATAGACCTCTGCAATTCCACATAATTATTGTGAATGGGCGTCCCATTTCACCCATAAGCTTTTGCCTCTTATATGTACTTTTATTACTTGTTTCAAACATTACACTTGTACTTCTACCATCTCTCACATCCTTTGTAATGTTTGTTGTTACAGCGATGATGTTGAAGTAGTTGATATCTTTAACATCGAATTGAATAATTTTGTAGTAGTTGGAATAACTTTTGATTGATACTTCGCTCTTCCCTTCTGGAAGCAAGCATGTTTCTCTTAGTAGCAGAATTGCCGTTGCGGTTGCCCTTGTTTTGAATTTAATTGTTGATTTGAAGGTTGCTTCTGTGGTCTTCATTATTATCCATTGATAGAAAATTTTTAAAGTTTTGGGGAACAATGCCAAATCAGAGAAGTCGGGCAAATTATAAGGGACAATGACCCCATTCACATTCTCAACTCACATTTTTTGTGAAATTGGAATTGAGGATGAGTCAAATATGTAGTTGAGTAGTGTAGTGTGTTTAATGGTCTGAAAACGAATAAAGTTTTTTGAGGAGCTTGCAGTCATTGTAGAGCTAATAACAAAATTTGTATTTTCTCTGTCAAAAATTTTAATGACATATTCGTCACTAATTGTTGTATGGTTTGATTGTTTTGTTGTAGGAAAAGTAATTGGTAGCAATGGAAAACAGCTTGTTTCATTGTTTTGATATCTTTTATGGTGAAGATAGGTGGTTGAATAATAGTAGGTTCCATTGTTGATGAAGGTTTTGTTGGAGGTGTAGAAGTTGAAGGTTTTGTTTTTCTTTGGTGAAGAAGGGAAGTTGCAATGATTTCTGATATGAAGTTGTAGATTTGTTGTTATGATTTTATAGCAAGAAATGCTGAAATTTTTGGTGGGAATTTATCTAATTTGTTTCCCTCTCTATTTAATGATTTGGGTATTTTTATAATTTGTCTCCCTCTCGATGACCTCATTTGAGAGTTTTTTTTGGAGGGATTTTTTGTCATTTGTTTTTGGAATTATTTTTATTTGTTTCCTATTTTGTTTCCCTCTCTTTTCAAGTTTTCCACTTGTTTTCCCTCCTGTTACTGTACTTGTTTGGTTTTCTGTTTATCTTTGTTTTCCCTTTTTGTCTTATTAGGCAGTTTTCTTTGTTTTAGTGTAGTTGAGTTGTGTTGTTCCAACTTTTTGTTTTATTAGGTAGTGTATTTTTTAAATCCTCTATTCTTTTACTTGTTTGTTGTTATGAACTCTATATAAGTGTTTTTACTTGTTAGGTAGTGTAAAATGAACGTTATTTAGTAAGTAATTAGTAAGTCTTTTATTAATAAGGTTATTTTACTTTTCGTATTCAAGGTTATTTAGTACGGAGTAAGTAGTTAGTAAGTGTTGATCCAAGGTTAGTAGAAAATAAATTTATTTCCTACTTTTAGACAAAGTAGTTTACTACTAATAGTTTTCATTATTAGTTTACTTTACTACAAATACTATTAATTATGAAGATTAAACGATTTTCCAACATAATGAACACCACCATAACTATCAAACGATACATGTAAGGGATATACAAAACAACTACGATACATAAATGCATCTAATGATACTTAACATATGAACATAAGAAGATAGTTTGGACCGCTGCAAAGATAATAATGCATACTACACTAGCTACATTCAGCACCAAAATTATCGTTGGACTATTGAGCTCAGCGATGAGCGTCTGAGTGCTTGTACTCTGGGGTTGTTTGGGTCAACATGGGGGTTAACATTGGGGTTCGTGGATTAAACCGGGTTTAAAATATGATAGTAACAAGAAATTGGTTAGTTTTAGAATGTTGTTAAAAATGTTAGAACAACTATTGCTAAATAATTGTTTAATAACAACATAAATTATACATTAAACTTACATGAAGATGCGACGACTCTATACGGGTATCCAATCTTCAACACATTACTATTTGACGACCCACATTATCCCATATAATAAGCACACGTCCACTGAGATGCCCTTGCGTTCAGACACTACCCAGAGTGTTGTCAACGTAAGTTTAGAGTATCAGGTTAAATGATTTTTTTGATATAACGTGATCGGTATGAATCATGAGAATGGTGTGATGATGAAACCAATCTTTTGAAGTTTTTCACAATATGGCCTAGTACATCAGAGCATTACAAAATACAACGTTGCGAGTTGGATCTTCTGCCGTTGATTTGAGGCGTGTATTTTTGAGTCCGGTGCAATCTAACACATATGGCAGCGACGACAATGGATCCATTCATTGTCTCCTACTAATAGTGGATCGACAACATCACTAGCACATATTCACTACATAAGCGTCGGTAGCATAATCCCATTGTTAATGTCATGGCCCGTTTCTGATGTGGTAAATAGGAGCATCAAACTGAATGGTTGTTTCAGGGTGACCAACCATTAAGGAATCAAGAATGAACTTGACTTTCCAGAGTACTTACAAGTTGTCATATTGGAGCTTGTAGAAACTCGAGTAAGATTAATCCTCTCATGAGGTCTAGCATAGGGAAATGGGCTGGCCTTGTGTCCCTTGTTCCCCAACTAGATAAATAATGTCTGAGTGGTTCTGGCAATTGTAAGTAGGTCTCCAATGAGGCTCGCAGAATCTTCATCGGTCACACGTCCTTGCTCTTGGTTGTGCTCATAAGCCTCACGTAAACATATTTATTAAAATCAATATATATTGCCACCAAGTGAGCTGATTGGAGTGTGTTGGTATGGAAATTAATCATTTGGGCAAAGGTGGAAATGGGAAAGGAGGTTGGTTGGATGAGAAGAGAAGAGGAAAGGAGAGTTGGTGTTGGACCTTCTTTTGCGTGGTTGTATTTGTTTATGAAATTGTTTTTGAACTCAGTTTTGTGATGCTAAGGGAGTGACCACTTGTGTTATATATAGAGGCAAGGAGTTATTTTTTTAATTAAATTTTAATTGTTCTATATTATCCAATAACCGATGTAAAAGATTACCCAACTAGTTCACATTTAAATAGTTGTCGCAAAAATAGTTTCGTTTCAGTAATTAGTGTTTTAAATATGTGTAAACTAATTTACGTACGTGGTCGCGTTTGAGATGATGTTTATTCATATTTGAACTCATTCTTTGTATAATGTTCATAGTTTGAAGAATATAAACGTTAAGCAAAATAGCAATATTATATACTATTTTCGAGTATTCAACTGTCATTGAATTAAGCTTCATAATTTTCCTATTTTTAAATGAATTGCGTATTCAAGTATCGTTGGTGGAAGGCTTACTTGGTCGGAAACATAGGTATTATTTAAGCGTTATGTAGTTTTTACAAAATACTTAATTTATACATGTGTAAAACAATTTACCTAACATTTGACAATTATGTTTTCATGTTTGACAGTTGTTGTGTATCTTTTGACATACAAACATACCTCTACAAAATAGGCATGTTTATTTCTGAGAATTACCAAACAACATGTTAAACCCATATTTTAACTTATACTTTGTATAATTTTCCATTATTATCGGATTACTATCATTATTTCTAACTAATGGTAAATAGGTAACCTATTTGACGTGGAAAACTACCACATGAAGAACCTACCTTTATCGGTTTATTCTACATAATGTTTAACATTGAAAATATATCATGGGCGTTGGACTTTTCATCGAGTATTTTAGAGTAGTTGTAGTGTAGTACATAGTATTCGTCACGAATTTTAGTATCTTTGCCGTTAGGCTTTGATGATTGCGGTCTTTCTTTCAATTCATAAACAATTCAGTTCAATTGTGGATGATTGTGGTCGATTGTGGATTGGTTGTTAGGTCGGTTGTGGATGATTGTGGTCGATTATTTATTTGGTTTTGAAGGTTCTGTGTTACTCAAGAGGGGGGTGAATTGAGTAAACTAACTATTAGCCTATTTTTCTTTGCAGCGGAATAAAAGCCAAGTAATAAAGGACACAAAAGATTTAACGAGGTTCACCCAACACTACAAAAAACACACGATTTTAACGACCGACTAAAATTGTGTTAGCGACTGAAAAATCGGTCGCTAACTGGATTTAGCGACTGAGGCGACCAAAAAAGTCGTAGTCGCCAAAAGGCTAGTCGCTGACCAATTTTAGCGACTAACTTTTTGATAGTCGCCTTTTTTGCGACTACTTGGCGACTGATTTGGAAGTTGCTAAAAAGGCGACTGAAAAAGTTTGCTAGCGACTGATATGGTAGTTGCTAATTAGGCGATTGAAAAAAGTTTGTTTACGACTAATTTGGTAGTTGCTAATTGGCGATTGAACTAGTGTATTGGCGACTAATTTGGTAGTTGCTAATTGGCGACTGATCTATTGTATTGGCGACTGATTTGGTAGTTGCTAATTGGCGGCTGATCTACTGTATTGGCAACTGATTTGGTAGTTGCTAATTGGCGACTGATCTAGTGTATTGGCGACTGATTTGGTAGTTGCTAATTAGCGACTGAAGTTTTGTTTTTTGCGACTATTTTTTCAGTCGCTAATTTGGGAGACTAGATTTATAACATAGAGACCACTTTGCTAGTCGCCATATTTATCGACCGATACTTCAGTCGCTAAAACTGGAAATCGAATACGGTAAATACTATAATAGAGACCCCCTAATATTTTCAAAACAAATTCTTCATTACACAAATTTGTACCAAAATCTGCAAAAATCAAATATTATAACARTTACTAATATTTCATTACACAAAAGTCATCATACTTGTTAATTGAATTGTTTCGATCATATACAAAAACAATCACCACTAGATATATACTAGCTAGCCAAATTTGTGCAAAAACAACAACCATTCCATCTACCTCCATCATACTAGCTAGCCAACAATATACAAAAACAACCCGACCTTAGCTTCTTAGAAATGGATGTGCAAAAAATTACCCATTTAGTATTAGTAGTTGCGGTTTTTCAACAAACAAGCATGTTAATCTTGATTTTCATTTTGTAAGCGAAAAGGTGATATTAAGAACCTTCAATCAATTGGCAATTGGAGAACCATTCATCTTTTGTGACATCTCGTACACCTTCTTTTGCAATATCAAGAGGTGATACTTATAGTCATTTAACTCCTTCTCCCATAGAACCTTCTCTTTCTCATGTGCTTCTTTAGTAGCTTGAGCAAATTTCAAGCTTTCCTCCACCGCCTTTTTGCTTTCCTCCGCCACCTTTTTGCTTTCCTCCGCCATCTTTTTACTTTCCTTCGCCACCTTTTTGCTTTCCTCTACTTGAGTGCAAAGTTGAGAAATCAATGATGAGGAATGAGATTAATCTGATTTGCTTGATTTAGTTGTCTTGTAAAACATTGAGGACGCACTACCTAAACCATAAACTTTGCCCTTCTTTTGACCACCGACAACTTCCAAGAAGACATCATCACGTTCTTTTTGAACTCATTGCTTTTCATAATCAACTCATTGCTTTTCATAATCAACAATTTTTTCCTCATAATTAACCTTTCACAAAGTAAAAAATAATAAATTAAAGAATGATAAAGTATAATGGGATACAATGATACCGGAATATACAGTACAGAGCTAATAGTTATGATTTTAAATAAAACAAATAGTAAAAGCCAAACAAGGGTTAATGTAAGCTGTGTCACGTGTGATCTTCCCGTGCCTCAAACTGACTGGATGTGATTTCCTCTTCCTAGCTGTGTCATTTAAACTTATATAATATGGCCTCCTATATTAACTTCTCTTACATTTCCTTGCTGCTTCTCAATGATTGCAGTATTGTTTACTTGTTATATCTTTACGAATGATACTAATCTATTATTATCATTGCAGTTAATACTATAACTTTTATTATTTTCTCGCATGTTTGAAGAGTTTCTATTCTTAAGTGTAAATTCTTTAGTTTTAACACAAATAAATTTAACAAATAGCATTATTAATAGCTATCATTAGTAGTCCAACTTCCAATGCAACATTTGTTTATTTTCTCTACTTTTGTGATTTAACCTCATCAGATTCTGATTTCTAACATCATATGAAGGAAGAAGTCACAAGGTCTTCAAAGATGTTAACAATGGAGGAGACCTAGGAGTTTAATACAATGCCTCTAAAACTGTGATAGCACTCACAGAAGAAGGTCATATTAAAATTTTAGTGTTATCATCAGGGTGCAAAAATGCCATCAGAAACACAGAAGCTCCGCATATGTGAAACTATTAATGGAAGCATGTCACAAGTTATCTGGTGTAGAGGTAGCATGCAATTCAGTCACATGGAAAAAAAATAAAAAAAATAAAATTGGAGAGGATGAGTACGATAAGGAATTAAGGACAACCATCTCAGACAACCATAAAACTTTCAGTTAAAGAGAATATACAAGTCAAACATACTATAGTTTGACGGAGTAATAGAATACTACAAAATCAACAACATGGGTCTCTATACAGAAAAACTTTGCAATCTAGACCTTGTTGAAAACTTATTGGGGTAGTTTTATGCAAAAGGGATTGAGTAAGGTATATATGTTATTATAGATACCAGATGACTATTGACTGTCTCTTGATAAGAGTCAGGTTACATCAAGGTTATCTATGAGTCAACCCTATTGCAATAGTCATAGATGAGCTTACCAAGATTGTAATCAGAGGATAGAACTAAGTCAAAGTGAGGAGTCGCAAAGATAATACATTCAATAATAAACATCTCACACTCTAGAGTTAAGGATGGTAGATGGTCCAGAGAAACAAAATATATTTTCAGAAGCAAAAGTGATAGACCGAGTCTAATCTTAACCTCTCATCCAATCAGTTTGAGGGCATCTTTTGGAATCACAATCAAACTCAAACAATCAAATCTAAGCTTCAACTAAGGGGCATATCAAATGCACAATTTTAAAATGGGCAACAACTTTCTACTTTCTCTTTCTACAAATCATTTCGCATCATATTCAGCTCAAACAATCAATTAAACGCAAATCCAGATCTAATACTAATGATTATGATAATTTACATGGTAAAACAAATATTCAAAATTTACGCATGCACTGTAACATACAGACGTTCAATCTTCCCTGCACATTGCATGCAATCACAGTATACTAGTATTCAGATCCTAGCAGGTGCAATAACTTCAACGATTTTTCTAGGACATTGGTAAAGAGTTAGGAGGTGTGTGCGTACAAAAATTGAAGCTTATTATGTCTAATTTCTCTGAAAAATATGTGAAATTCCTGAAAAATCGTATGCTGGTAGTTTTGAGCCCTCGATTACTGGATGCTCTGAATTGGCAGATTTCCTTCTGACCAGCCGTAATTGAGTGATAAAAAAAAATCCTAGAAAACAAATTTTTCGGTAATTTTCTAATATTTTTCAGAGAAAGTAGAGTTGATGAGCTTCAATTTGAGTACTCACACACCTCCTACTCTGTACCGATTTTCGTAGAAAATCGTTAAAGTTGGTTCATTTATAGGTGTCATTGTTGGTTAAAAAGACAAAGTATGTGAGCTATATAATATAATACAGGTGTTAAGAAATCACTTACATTGTCTTTTTTACTCTTTCACCAATCAATATGTGGTCCCATCGTCCGTTGGAAACCATGAGTCACCTCATATACATCCACAACCGAAGGGAATACTCCGTTGTTTTTTACGCCTACGTGATAACTTATTAGTGAGTTCAAATGGAAAAGAACTTGAAAGGTTTCTTCATACATAATGATGGAGCAAGTTATATGGGGTCATAAGACTGGCCAACAAGAGTATTTTTCCAACGTATTGACATGGTGGTGAAACCATCTGTACATAAACCTAACCGAACATTAGAGGTTATAGTCGCAAAATCCTGGAATATGGTATAAAATGCTTCCAAGCTCAGTATCACTGGATGGGCTACTTTTCCACTTACCCTAGGGTTTTTTGGAATGCCATTGCATCTCAGCGGCAACATTTGAAGTGGCAAATAGTCTTTGAAGCCTTGGGGTGATTGGAAAATAAGTTAATACTTAATTGAACATCGCTTGCTCTAGACGTCATCTTATAGCGTTCTCCTCACATCTAATGCACTTCTCAGATGTGCATTACCCTTCCAAAACAACCTGACATAACCCATTAGGACACGCGTATATCTTTCATGTGGAAGTTCAAGCCCCTTGACAACTTTCTTTGTCTCATAGAAAGTCTTTTTCATTACAATCACTAGGAATGCATCATAATAAGTGACGCAAACCCATCACACACCTATGAGGAGATTGGTACTCACATTTAAGATTTGTTATCTTGATGCCACCTCTAGCAATGATAATTTGCTCCCTTCGTACAAAGGTGATTGTTGAGGCCTTTAGCATGTCAAAGAACTCCTTACACTCGAGATTTGGCTCTTCTTCAACATCATCAAGCCTTTCAACAAAATCACTGCTTCCTTGGACCAATGCATCAATGACATGTCATGTAAGGATTACTTGTGGACTTAAATGACTCTACCTAGTAAATCTCTCCATGACATACCAATCAATAGTCATTGATAAATCCTTTCTTGTATAAATGTTGTTTGACACTTTCAACATCTAACTACTTTCTATTTTAACACTTAGAACATGGACACTGATCTTTTAAGAATTAATAAAATCAATGTGCTTTTAGGCAAACTCAACAATTTCTCTTACTCCATCCACATACTCCTCCTTTAGTAATCGACTGGTATCTTTATACATCATTTCCGACTAGATTGATCATAATTTCTAAATCTAAGTAATGCATCTAACAAAGAGTTGAAATTAGAAACAAAACTAAATTTTTAGAAACAATTAGGCTAACATAGTATTTTTAAGCTAAATTTTTGAATTATTGAAGCAGGAGATAAAAATATGCTTACTAAATTACATTCCTCTGAAAGAAATGACTCCTAGCATCCTAGTGTTTTAGAAAACATATATTAAACAGCTAATTTAGTAATTAGCCATCTCAAAAATGAAATTAAAAATCATTGGCAAACCAAACATGTTAACTCACATTAGTATGGGCAAGGTCTTAGCTCTCTGATTTGACTTGTGTGTAGCGAGAGGTGTCTTATCATTGTCGTTATGGGCTAGGGACAAATGTAGGTATCTGCAGAAGCCCGCACTTTGGCTGAGTTTGCAGAGAGTAAAACTCGTAAAACGAAAGCCAAAGTACCATTAGTTGGACTGCCTTTAGGCAAGATCTTTTTGACAATGTAAGGACCCTGCCAATAGGAGAAATTTGCTCGAGGATCTAGGACTGTTTTGCAAAGTGCTTTTAGAATCAAATCACCTTCTTTGATGCCTCGTGATTTAACTCGCTAATTAAAGTACCGTTCGAACTCTCTTTGGTATGCTTTGTACATGATGCAAGGCTGCTAGCGTTTTTCGTCGAGTAAAGCTAAGTCGTCGAATCTTGCCACTTACTAGAAATTCGCTTAAGGCCGACCGAAATTTTTTATATCGACCGAAAAAAAATTCGGTCGGTAATACCGACCGACACCCTGTACGAAACCGGTCGGTGTATTTATCGACCGAATATCGTTCGGTTAATTACGACCGTTTTAAATTCGGTCGGTGTACCGACCGATAAATCGGTCGGTAAGTTAATTGCTTTTTTTTCCTCATCGCGTTACCCTCATCATCACGTATTTATATATTTAAAAAAAACATAATACTCACCGAACCGAAAATATATGGTCGGTAAGATTACAATACCGACCGATATTTTCAGTCGTGAGTGTTATTTTTTTTTCGAATAAAAGCTCCTCACAAAACACAAACACTCCTCCTCACCAAGCTCGCAGACACTCTCTCTCACTCAACCTATTTCATCAACCCCAACACACTCTCTCTCTCTTCCTCTCTCTCCCGGTCCTTGACCTCATCGTCGACCTTCTCGTGCTTGCTCTCCTCTCCTTTCTGTGCTGCTTCTCCTCTTCTTCTCCTCTTCTCTGCTGCTTTAAACTCTTCGTTTGGAACTCGTTCATCTCACCATTCTCACTTACGAATTCGACTCTCAACCTCACAAATTACTCAAATTCTTCCCTCTATTCCTCACAAACTCGTTTTACTTCGAATTAAAACCTAATCTGGGTTTAATTTCGGAATTTGGGGTTTTAGGGTTCACAATCACAAATTTTTTTGGGGTTTTTGTTTGGAAATTGAAGGGTTTCGGGGGCCTTTTGGGTTCGAATTTGATTTTGTTCTGCTGTGTTTTGCTCGTTCTTTCGGATTTTGGGGTTGTTTTATTCGAATCTGTTGTGGTTTATTAACCAGGTAATTATTCGTTTTTTTTGTTACAATTGTTCGATTTTTTTTTCATTCTTGGTTAGATTTATGTTGTATTCAATTGCAGATTTATGATTTATTTTAGTGTTGAGTTTAAAGAATTGAAGGGTTTTTTTTCACAAAAATGCTATATTTTTGCTTGCTTTTCGTTTTAGGGTTTATTGTTATTTAAATTGAATCGAAAAACGGCTTCAAATTTCATTATTGAAAATCAAATTTGGAAGTTTCTGTTTGTAATAATGTTTTATTCATTCGTTAATGAGTAATACGATCGTAAAAGTAATAATTGGTAGTTTGATTGATTCATTGCTATTTGATTGAGTTATTGTAAACAATCGAATTATTTTCAGTTGATTCAAAATTACTGAGGAAAATTGCTTCAATGGAGGATGATGATTTCAGCGATGTTCCAACTGAGCGAAAAAGGGGAAATCGAAGATCCCTAAGAGATTAAAGGAAGTGTCTCAAGCAGAGTAAGCTATATTTTCCCCCTTTTGAAGCTCATTTTATTACGTGTTTAACTTAGGTTGAAATAAGGGTTTTGATTGATGAATTGGGGTTTTACTTTAAAGTTATAGTTTGTTTTGTCTTAAGATGCCTAACAAATGCTAAGGAAATTACTTGGGCAGTGAGCTCTATTATACTCTGGAAAATTCTGGTCTTGTTGTATGCACTTCTTGCTGCTCCTAGTGCTTGTATATTAATGTTATTAGATCGAGAGGGCGAGCTTCTTGCTGAAAGCCCCTATAGTTTGCTCCACAAAGCTTATAATGTGAGTATTTTATTCCTGGTTTTTGATTGATTTTGCTTTTTACTTCTTCTAATGGTTAGTCTTTTACATACTTTTCTTCTTTCTTGCTAATTTTTTGCGTTTTAATGGAATTTTGGGATTCTTGTATGTTGCAACAATTTATAGTATGGCGTTGTTTTAATTAACTATTGTGTTTGTGTCGTTAATTGTTTTATTCCAGATTTATGTGTTAGTTGACTGTTTTTGTAATGGTTGGGATTTTGATGAAATTGTTTTTGTACATGTTTTGCTCCAAATTATGCGAGCGTCAAGAACTGACTGGGGCACATAAGGTGAATGAAAGATTTAGTAACGTATGCAATCTAATGTCATTTGTCTGCTCTTTCAAAGTGTTGAAGTTCCCTTAAATTTTATTTTGCATGCTATTTATATGGCCAATTTGGTATTTATGCTGTGCAAATTACATTATTTTTCATGATCAATTGTTTATTGGTCTTGACTCTTTGTATCAATAACAATACTTGTGCATTGACTCAAGGTGTTGTTTTTCAGGAATTTCATGCAGTTGGTTTTCTCAGGAGAGGAGGGTGGCAGGGTCTTGAAGTATGATCCAGTGACAAAAGAGCTACTGTTCTCCTGAAGAACATTCAATTCCCTAATGGTATTACAATAAGCAAGGATGGCTCTTTTTTTTCTTTTTTGCGAAGGTTCTGGAGAGGTAAAGTCAGTTGCTTAAAAACTGTCCACATTCTCAAGACATTACTTGCTTTTTATCTACCATATTTTAGGTCCTTTTTCGTTCTTATTTATATCTGATGAACTTGACCAGTTGAAGTTAAAAGCTTGCATGTTAGAAAAAAGTGAAAATCCTGTCTGACATCCTATTGACAAATTCATATGATTTGGGCAAGCAGGCTAAGCAGGATATTGGTTGAAGGGAGAATAAGGCTTGGAATTCAAAAGAATTTGTGATTCTACCGGGATTCCTGAAATCATTAGGAATAACAAAGAACGCAATGTTTTGGTGGCTTTGCACTTCGACTTAGCTGGCCAACCACTTCTTGGCAGCACACCAAATACGATATTTTTTTACATTAAAACTCTATAAGCTATGTATATCATAGGGAAAATTCTGGCTCTTGTTGTATGCACTTTTGCCTGTCTTAGTGCTTTGTATATTATGAGATAATAATTTTGTGTTGCCGACCCAAGACCACATACAGCTGCTAGGTGGACAAGTTGTGCTTGTATAATGCCTTGCATTTGATGTGACTGAGTCCTCATATGTTTGCATCCAAGTAAATTATGAACTTGAGACGCAAACATTTTCCTCATAAATGTTCCTACTCCTACATTTGAAGTTTGTAATTGTAAATCTTGGCTCTATTTTGAAGTCGTTTTGTAGGCGGTTGGAGCAGTTTGGTTAATGTTTGCCATAGACGACAAGGCAGTGCTGGCGGAATTCAATTGTATGGGAGAAGGATGCCATCATCCTGTCTTTATATTGCACGGACAAACATGAAGCAAAACTATAGATTCACAATTCTTACTGCAGAAGTTGTAGCCCTGGCCCAATCGATGATTCTTCTCCTGTTTTTTTTTTACTATGGCTATATTTTCTGTAACATATATTAAGATTTGAATTCTTTGGGAATGATCTGATGTAATATCATTAATCTAGATTATATTATTTAATAGTTTATATTCATATTTTATTAATTAATTTCTTTTTCTAATTCCATTTAATATAATATTGAAAGCAAAAAAAAACAAATTTAAAATAAAAATAATAATCGGAAGAATACGACCGAATATCGGTCGGTAAATGGGAAAATTTTTTAGTTAAAAAATAAACTGGAGTAATTACCGACTGACCTTTCGGTCGGTAATTGAGAAGTTTAAATTAAAAAAAATAATATGAGTGTGATTAACCGACCGAAAGGTTTCGGTCGGTATAATCCGACTGATTTTCAATCGGTCGGTAACGACCGACCTTTCCGGTCGGTATCATTCCAATTGTCTTAAAGGATTGTACTGGTTCGATGACGA
>SNQN01003052.1:48605-65586 GCA_008642245.1 Bassia scoparia
AGTCTCTGGAAGAACTTCCTTAGTGCAATGGTATGTACTTTGCGGTCTTTTGACTTGACGATCATATCGTCGACATAAACCTGTACTTCTTTGTGTATCATGTCATGAAGCAGAGCARTGGCAACTCATTGGTATGTGGCGCCTGYATYTTTGAGACCAAAAGGCATCACAGTGTAGCAATATAGCCCCCACGAAGTGGTGAAGGTTGTCTTTTCCATGTCTTCTTCGGCCACTTTGACTTGATTATACCCCGCATACCTGTCCATGAATGAGAGTAAGGCATGATTTGTTGTGTTGTCTACGAGAACGGCTATGTATGGTAGAGGGAAGTCATCTTTCGGACTTTCCTTGTTTAAGTCACTAATATCTACACATATTCGAACCCGTCCATCTTTCTTAGGTATTGGAAACACATTTGCTATCCATAGAGGGTAATTAACGACCTTAATGAAGCCTGCATTGTGTTGTTGATGACTTCCTGTCAAATGTTAAAGGCAACATCCGGTTTCATGCGACGGAGCTTTTGCTTGACTAGCTTAGCCCCATCTATGAGCGGAATTCTATGTTGTGCGATGTCTGGATCAATCCCTGGCATGTCTTCATAGGACCAAGAAAAAATATCCCGGAATTCTTTCAGTGTTGCAACTAGTTCATCCCTTTCTTGCGGACTCAGTGTCAGACTAATTTGTATCTCCCGCGGCGTGTCGTTGTCGGAGATGTCTACCTTTTCTGTTTGCTCAATGACGGAAGTTTTCTTTTCGTTCTCTTCCATTGCCTTTATTAACTCATTGTTGTTTTGTTTGTTTTCGAGTTGTGAATTAAAGCAATCATAAGAAGGAAAAGAGGAGTAAGCAGAAAGAAGCATATTATTAAACTCTGAAGAGAGTACAAATAAGCTTGTCTCCAAAGAGACTTGATTGACAAAGTAAATGGGGATATTGGGCTCCTTGACAGACTTAGGAGGACACTTCTTAGGACTAGCTATCCTAACTTCTACGACACTAGACTCAGACTCGGTCTCAGATTCAGAATCCTCGAGCATTGGTCCTTCGCCCATGGTGCACTTCGATGACCTTGCCTCCTGGAGTAGTTATCTTCATAGTTTGTCATTTCCGAGTTGCTTCTTCTTGGTGTGCATAGTGCATGATGGGGATGAACCTTAGAGGGACTCTGGATGAGTGAACTGCATGACCCAGAATTTCGGTGCAGTGGACTCATCTGGATCAAGGAAAAGGCCTTGTCTTTCCACAGGTTGTAGGTATCAAGAAGGCTAGCAGTCTAAGCAAATTCGGCTATTTCTTTCCTCCATTTGCGGCTGACGCACATGCTTCTAGCTAGGGACTTGATATTGCAGCGTTCCCATATTTCGTGGAGCAGATCTCTAGGAAGGTCGTCCAAGGTCATCCTGGTGTCGCCGGACTTATTCACTTCTTCCTCCAGTGAAGGGCCTTGAACTGGTGCGGTGTTGAGGGAGTCTATGGTTGGTGCAACCATAGCGGGGGTGATGAAGACAGAGGGGTCGAAAGCAATTTCCCCTTCTTTAAGCATGAGCACTCCTAGTGGACTTGTCTGAGTGTTTGGCTTCTTAGCCCCTGGAGGGAGAGGAAGCCTGCCATCATCAATCATATCTTGTAGATAATCCTTAAGGTTGATGCAATCCTCGAGGTCATAGCCATTGCCACGGTGATACTTGCAGTATTTGTTTGCATCTCATCTTGCGGACCTTTTCTCCACAGGAAGATCAGAGATAGTACCAATTGGGGAGATTAAGCCTTGAAGGGAGAGTCTTTCAAATGCCTGGGTTTGAGTCATCCCAAGCGAAGTGTAAGTGCGCCTACGGCGGAAGCGCAGCCTACCACCATTTCCATTGCTATTTGTTGAGTTCCCTAGTATTTTGAGTGATGACAAACAGTTGCAAGAACAGGTACATTGATCGGATGAATACAGCTGGTCTGAACAGCTGAGAAAACTGTTCTTGGTCACTTGAAAGAAAGTGACATGTATGCTAACAAGTTATATGTTTAAATTGTTCTATGTGTTTAGCATACAAGTTTTCCAACTCTCTGAGCAAGAAGGTCCTTCGAGTTAATCTCGTAAACTTTCCAAGATTGAAAAGAAGATCAAGGGCAAGCTTTGAAGATGTTGAAGAATATGAAGATTAGTTCTAAGTTTAGACTAGGTCTTTATATTGTATAAATGCATAAGTGTGGTTGATTGCTTGTATTATTGATGGACAAATTATGTGACTTTTCTTGTAGAGTTGAAGACAACTAGACCAGTTGGTTAGTTAGCTTCAACACTACCAGTTGGAAGAACAATTCTACTGTTCTCACAACTCTGATCACCTTGTCGAGCAAGTAAACGTTTTTGAAGACTTTCCTAAAAAGAATTTTGGAAACTTCAAGGTGATCTAGTAAGAGTATTTACTTGGGAATATTGTGTAATTGATTTTGTCGAGTTAAGTTAACTAGATATTATTTTATCTTGTATAAAATAATATCTTGTAAACTTTCCTAAAATATGTGTGGATCTTTGGAAACAAATATCTCACATATTGTAGGGTTCGACTATGATCAATTGCATGGCTCTTGCCTATAAATATTCACAAGTATGCACTCTTACAAATGATTCTCTCCGAGCTTCAAAGAGTTATATTTCGAGAGAAGAAAAGTCCTTAGTTTTAGATCAAGCAAGCATAGATCATACGAGTGCATATATTGAGCTTTAATTTACTCTTGTACGCTCTTTGTGAGAGTTATTTGAGAGAAAGAAATTGTATTGGATCATCAACAAGGGGTTGGTGATCGGGTAGCATTTGAGAGTTCAATTGCGAGTGCTTGTGAGTTCAAGTGCGAAATAGCACACTTGGGTTGAGTGTGGGGTTTCATTGTGTGAGAGATCATACATTGAGAGAGTGAGGGTTACTATTATTCATTCGGAGTAGAATTAATAAAAGTAACTAGGTTAGGAGGACGTAGCCCAAAGTTGGGTGAACCTCGTTAATATCTTGTGTCCTTTATTATTGTTCGATAACTGTTCTACTAACTGTTTAACTAATAATTCCGCTGCGAAGACCAGTACAACTGGTCTACCTGACTAGAACAGTAGCAAATCGAAAATTTTATTGGGTACTCAATTCCCCCCCCCTCTTGAGTACTCTTGGGAAACCTTCACTATTGTTGTTGTTGTTGTTGGCATAGTTGTTAGGAACTTCAACGACATTGATGCTTGATACACCTTTAGCGTTAGATGCATCATTCTTTTTGCTGTAGGTTCCCTTATTCTTGGAATTTTCTTTGATAAGTTCATCTTCAATCTCAATGCCAATGCGGTAGACGTTTTCAAAAGTTCCCAAATCTAGGTACCGAAGGTGGTTGCGGTATTTCGAGAGCAAATTGTTGATGAAAATTTCCACCAACTCCATTTCTGAAGGGGGATTCACCATTTGAGCAACCACTTCCTTCTAGCGAGCAAGGTAAGCAGTAAATCCTTCCTTTTCATCTTGCTTGATGATTTCAAGTTCGCTAAGAGAGGTGGAAACTTGGATGTTGTTGTGGTATCGTGTCATGAACGATTGTGTGATGTCATCCCAAGTAGCAATGTCCTTGTCGGGAAGTGAAAAGAACCATTTCTAACAGATTGGATCTAGCGACATGGGAAACACCTTAGGGAATAAAGCAGCATCAATTCCCTTAATAGCCATAGTGGCCCTAAATCTTTTAAAGTGGAATCTAGGATCGTCAGTTGACTTGAACTTTGGCAAGTCTGCATCAGAGAACTTCTCGGGGATCCTAGCTGAAATGTCCTCGAGTTCTGGTGTCTCAAAGTAGGCATTCTTGTTGGTTGCCTTCAGGACCATCTTTTTGAGGTTCTTAAGACTGACCTCGGATGCCTTAGCTTGCTCAAGTGCGGCGAGCTTGGCTTGCAAAGTGTCAATGGTGGCTTGCATCTGAGCCACGGTGTCGTTTTCTTCTCCCATTAAATGAGGTGTAGATTGTTTTATGTCTTCGGTGTCTGTCATACTAGCGAAAGAGAGTCTTGATTTCGGAATGGGCTTCCGAGTAGTTCGACCCTTTCGAGTTGTTAAAGTGACCGGTTGCTCACCCCGAACCAATCGAGCTCCGTGTTTCTGAACCCAAACCGGCGGCGTGTTCGAGCTCAGCCTTATCTTGTTTGCACATGGACCAAAAGTTAAGTCCCTTGTCGAATCAACCTGTGATGCAATGCATGTCTTAGGGGTTATCATTCCCATGCCTGTTGACTGACTCAAAAATGTAAAAAGTGCATGAACGTCGAAAATTTGCCTTTCGCCTTTTATTTTCATTTTTTTTCACTTTTTTTGTCATCATTTTTTCGTTTTATGTTTTTTTTTTGTTTGTTTTTAGCGTTTGCTCTTTTTTTTTTTTGAAAAGGCGAAGTTCAAAGGTCCGACGTCCTTTTACAATTGCATGACTTAACAAAGACGCAACGCCTAATGATTCTAGTTTACAACCACTTTGACATTACAATGCCTAAGGAATGATCACCTTGCTATATGAGGACTATTACATGACTCAATGACTTGTTTGATATGTATGCAAAGCTAGGGTCCTTAGCCCAAAAGCACGTAGCACGTTGTCACGCTAGCATGAACCCTATATGCAAAAGAAAAACAAAAGTCCAACCACCTAGAGTCAGTTGCTACATTATTGAATAGGTTAGTCCGGGTGTCCAAGAGGGTCCCATGACTAGGCTCAAAACGATCCTTAACACATCTAGCCCGCTGTGATGATCAAAGGAGGTCTAAATCATTACGGCTTTGTAGTGCACGCAGTCGCGCATCATGGTGGGGATGGGCATCAAGCTTAAGAATTGGTTACATAGGTAATGCACCAGCGCTAATCTTAAGCAAGCCCCCCCCCCCGGTCTTGTCTCAAGTGTAGAACACACTTATACGAGACGTGATGCCTAGAAAATGAAAACTCGGTGCCAACGACCTAAGTTCCGTGTAATGCAGGATGCCTAAACACAATGTCGTCTTAAGGACGCTGAAATCACATAATATTCGAGTATTGCCCACACATCACTAAAGGTAATAGCTTAAGTGAATCTCCTCAGTGAAGTCGCCAGAAAATTGTACGGGCGCCGGGACGTCAGTAGGTCGGACTAGGTCCGGTCCCTCTGCTCCGCGGGGTACAATTTAAGGGCGGCTCGGTTTGTTTGCTAGAATTGAATTCTTGCTTTTGCATATTTTGAGTATGCCTGGAGTTGTGTGTTTATACTCGAAATGAATAAAGGAAGTCGCCACCGCACTTATTTTGGGAAGCTGCGGAACTCGTATTAAGCCTTGCCCATAATTGCATAAAGCAAGGAAAAGGACTCCATGTTTGGTAGTGCACCAAAGGTCTAGATTAGGGGACAAGGGTAAGGGTGAAGTAGTGCACAGCCCCCCCCCCCCCCCGCATCTAGCGGCCGCTACTCAGTTATTGCGAGTTCATTGTCCAAAAAGCAACAACAAACAGTTTTCCATTTTAAACCCTAAGCATGCAAGATTACTAGGCAGGTTGTTAATAGAATACTATGAAAATAGTGTCTAGTTTGTTGTGGCATGTGTTGTTAATTCCGTATTCCAAGAGCCTAATGCCGGTTGTCCATAGTTATCTTATTAGGCGTGAAACACAAAATTTTTAAGTCTTCGTTAAAGCATATTATATGTGTGAGACAAGCATGCAAGCACTCGTACGAGGAATTTAAAGTTATGCCTTAAGGCTGCTTTTATTTGAATTCTCGAATTGTTTGTTAATTAGTATTACATGCAAATTACATAGAAAGTCGAATTTATAAACAAGCATGCGAAAGGGGGTTTAAAATTGAGACGTTGGCCTCAAACCTATCTCGCAACGCGATGTCGAAGACCAAGGATGTAGCTTCGGACCCTTAGGAACCCTTGTCGAACCTTTAGGACCCTTGAAAACCTCCTAGATCTGATGCAAAAGAGTGCTTGAATGTGTTTTTATATGTTTGAATGTGTTTGAATGTGTTTTTGAATGTTTTTTGAGAGAGAATGAGAGTGAGATAGAGTTGGACGAGTGAGAGAGAGAGAGAGTCGTCCAAAGCCTTGAGAGTCGGAAAAAAGAAATCCCAGAAATGAATAAAGGACTCCTTATTTATAGGCAAGGGTTGAAATCGGCCAAAAGAGGTAGGTTTTGGGCGTAATTACGCCACACACCTATCTGATCTTGGCCGATTTGCCTTGCCTCGAATAGCGAGATTGCGATGAAATAAAATAGTAATATAATCGTACAAAATATGTACGTGATTTTATACTATTACGGCTGATATTATTGTGATTGCGGCTGATATTATTGTGATTGCAGCTGATATTATTGCAATCTTTAGGATATTTAGCGGTTGCGTAATTTTATATGATTTCAGCTGATTTTATCGCGATGCTCGGGATATTTGGCTTCCTCGGGAAGCTTGTCTCGAGGCAAGTATCCTGGAATGGCCCGCTTTGCTCGATTTTGTGTTTTTGCTTAAGAAATTCGTAAATATTAAACCATAAATCGAAAAAATTATGGAAAAAATATGCACAAATTTCTTGTGAAAAGTAGTGTGTTGTGTTAAAATTTCGTGAATTTTGGAATTGTTTTCATAATATAATTAATTATGGCAAAATTAATTAAATTGTTGAAAAATTTCGAAAATTGCCAAAAATGCTTAGAAAAATTCCGAAATTTTTTAGAAAAATGTTTTGAATTAAGTAGAAATTATTTAAAAATTAAAACTTACTTTTTGAGGTTCTAAGTACCTGGAAGAGGTGTTCGGTGTAAGGGAATTTGCCTTTTTTAGGGCCTATTAGGGTCTTAGCTCTCTCGATTTGACTTGTGTGTAGCGAGGGGTGTCTTATCATTGGCTGTTTTGGGTTAGGGAAAAATGTAGGTATCTACAGGTATACATGTTGCCACCCAATAAATTCACTTTTCCCGCTCCTAATTTACAACTCACGTGACATACGATCCSGTTAACGGGATCCTCATTTTCCATATTTCGTTTTCCTTTTTTATTAAAATAATATATTTAAGCAGCTATTCTCAAATAGAAKATATGAACAAATACTTCTCTGTAAAAAGAGGCCATGAGGATAAGAGAGAGGGTGAGGATGAAGTGGATGATGATAAGAGAGGAGAGAGAGTGAGGATAATTGTAGCCTTTCATGAAATGGGAGAATAGGAGAGAAAGTACGGGTAATGAGAGTTATAAGAGAGTGAGTACAATTATAATTGTAGTTGATATGATGATGATAAGAGAGTGAGTACGGTTTGACATATAATAAAACAGTCAAATTACAAATATCGACCGTCWTTAATTCRGTCGGTATTCTTTTAACCTTTACCGACTGTAAGACGGTCGGTAATTCAAGTACCAAACGTCACCGACCGACAATGYAGTTGGTGTCAATCGGTAATTAACAACTATATATATGACAGTCGGAAATGGTGGTCGGCCGAGCCGAATTTTCTTGTTGTGAAAAGGCATGACAATGTAGCAAAACGTTCCACATGGAGTGGTAAAGGTTAACTTCTSCATTTCTTTTTTGGCCATTTTCACTTGATTGTACCCATCGATCCATCCATGAAGGATAGCAAGGTGTGATTTGCAATGTTGCCCACCAAGATTTCTATATGCGGCAAAAGGGTAGTCATCTTTTGAGCTTGTTTTGTTCAAATTGCGAAAGTCAACACACATTCAGAATTTTCAATTCCTCTTCATAATTGGGACTACATTAGGACCTTTGGAGTAGTCGACTATTAATAGCCTAATCTAATTGCCTGACTATTTCTTCTTCGATCTTGAGTGCTAGTCAGGCGTTCAACTTCCAACTTTTGTTTGACGAGTTTCTCCCTAGAATAGTGGGTATGGTACTTAAATACCACATTTTGCCTTATCCAGACAACATGATATACACCCCTCATTGCAACAACAGGATGAATTGAGATTCACGAGCACATTTCCCTACCTAAGCCAC
Source organism: Bassia scoparia (assembly GCA_008642245.1). Classification (NCBI taxonomy): domain Eukaryota; kingdom Viridiplantae; phylum Streptophyta; class Magnoliopsida; order Caryophyllales; family Amaranthaceae; genus Bassia; species Bassia scoparia. The sequence goes on from SNQN01003052.1 coordinate 56,614, forward strand.
CTTTAAAATGAGTTTAATTCCAAAATTTTAACTTTTATTTTTAAACAATTTTTTGGATATTTTCTGTATTTTCAAAGCATTTTTCAAATTTTCTGGATTTTGAACAATGAATTAATTTTGCGATATTAATAAATTTATTAAAAACAATTCAAATACAGCAAAATTAAACACAGTGTCATTTTTTACTGGAATTTTTGAATAATTTCCATAATTTTGGACTGTGGAAAATAGGTATGAATTTCGAAAGCAGAACCGTCTCCGAGCGAAATGGTCATTTCGGAGTTCTTAGGCTCCCAAGCGTGGGGTCCAATGGCTTGCCAAGCGTAGGATCTTCAATGATATTAATAATACCTACAATAAGCACAAAAAGGCAGAAACGAAGCGGAAAAGCAAGTTTTGGGCTATTATGCCATGTCTTGCCCCACGTTCGTTTTCCTAATAAATAAGGCCGGTCTTTCATTTCTAACATACACTTCACATAAGCTCACTTGGCCGTTTCTCTCCCCTCTCTCTTAAAAACTCTCTCAAAATTCTCTCCAACATTCAAATTCAGACAAATAGTTTGCACTTTAACACATTCTGACGTTCTTAAAGGTTTTAAGTGTCTTAAGGTTATCAGGTTCTTAAGGTTTAAACGTCCAGATCGTTTCCACGATCAATAGCGTGTGTTCAGTAAGTTTGAGGCAAGTTCCAATTCTTAACATCTTTTGCAAGCTTTTGATGTTGTTAGAGATTTGACTTTTATTAATTAGCATGTAATTATTAATTAAAACATTTGACTGAACTTCAAATCAACATTAGGCAAATATATATTGTTGGACGCTTACATGGTGCATCACAGTAATTTATTATTCTTAACAAGACCGACATCTACATGATTTCCGCCTATAAGACTAATTCTTGGACAATTGCTTTAGACCCTGAATATGGATCTAAACAACACAATGTCGCAACAACAAATTAGCCTTTGTGATATTTTCTGTTAAGCAAACCACTAGTAATTGCTGTTAGGGTTAAACAGAAATATTCTTTGTGTTGTTTTTGACAATGGGACTCTTATATGACCGATAGAGGCCGCTAGTGCAGAGGGGCATTTGCACTTTCTTACCTTACCCTTTCCTAATCCACTGACTTATGTGCATGACCATCTATGGATTCTTCGCCTTGCTTTAGCAATTATAGGCAAGACTTAACGGTTCCCAGCTTTCGAAAGAAGTGTAGTGCGACTTCATCTACTCGTTTCGAGTAAAATTACACCACCCTGCCAGACCTTCTCACAATATGAAAAGCAAGAATTCAATTCTAGTAAACCAAAGTCATCCCTAGTTTTACCTCCCGAAGTAGAGGGATCGATCAATCGACCGGGAGCCGTACAAAGTTTGGCTCTTCACTTGGGGAATTCACTATTCATATATTGCATTAACTCAGACGTTCATGATGCGCTTACAAGCACATTCAAGTTTCTACCGACTAAGACTGATCCTCAACAAGAGAAAAAGCAGCTTCACTACCTACTGCCACGTGGAAAAAACAGCGGCAGAATGATATCCTCCTAGAAAGAGAGAATTGGTAATGTAGATACAAAAGTATCTCCCAGGCAAATTGAATAACCATACAACCAAATCGTCACTTATGCCTATGGGAAGTTCTAAATTTGTGGACATAATTTCTTTCAAGCTACGGAAAGAATTATAACACAAGCTTGAATAAAAAGTTAAAATTTTAAAGCCACAGCAATTATCTTTCATGACAAATATTAACTATGCCACAAATGATCTTCTCATGAAAATGCTTTTGCCACTAAATAATTTCCCTGTAATTATATCTTAGCCACAGTAATTACTCTCCCATGAAATCTTAACACTTTTCCATAAAAATATTCATAGTGGAAAATTTAATATATGCCATGATAGTTTACTGCTCATGAAACATAACACTTTACCACAGGTATTTTGGCGCCTAAAGAAAAAGTTGAACATTTTCACTCAAATAACTTATTCCAATATTTTAACTCAAAATAAATATTTACACACTTCCAACTTTTCTTAAATAGTTATCACATTATAGTTAGATATATCTCAGAAAGCAATCACGACGGCTCTTCGTCGTGGCTGTTAACTCACTCTGCGAGGCTCATCAACAGTATCCCTCACTGGCGTGTGATTGTTAGCGCGCTCACTTGATGACAATGGTGCTCTTTTAATTATCTTTTCAATTTTGGCAAATTGCGTCTTGTAATTGTGTTGTTGTCGTGTGAATAATTGGTAAATTTTTATGAATTTTGGGCAAAATTTTTCTTTGATTGTGTTGGCTTGAAATTTGGTGATTGAATCTGGTTGATTTAGGGTTTGGTGTTAAATATGCAGAATTTTTAGGGTGATGTAAAGGGTTTGACTGTGTTTTCTGATTTTTTACTGTAAGGTTCGAAATGTTGAATTTAAGGGAATATTTGGTTTGAATTTTTCTTTTTTTTCGTTGTTACGTTCAATAGTAAGTTTTTGAGTTGAATTTTTGTGGATTTTTTTTTGCTTCGAATTTCTTGCATCTTTGTCAAAACTAACTTGAATATTAGGAATGTATTTCATGATTATGCTTAATGTTGGGGTTTTTTTAGTATTATTGGGGTTCGAAACTCTATAAGGGGCTTTAAGATTTCTAGTTTTCTTGCTTGAAAATAGTATTCTTCTTGATTGTCACTCAAGGTAGTGTGGTTTTCTAATTGATTTGTCTTCTTTTTTTTGGTGATTTGTCATGGTTTAGTCTAAATTAGGTTCAATTTGGGATAGGTGAGCATTTTGGTCGAATTTTAGGTATTTAGATTTGAATTAATTGGTCAAGTTTATAGGTATTTTAGGCCTTTGAAAAATGTAAATTGCATGTGTCACATATCCTGAAGCTGTAGGTTTATATGTAATATAAATGGCCATTTTGGGTATTCCTAAATCAAAATAATGTTAGATTTATTTTAATGTTGGTATGAATAAGATACTAGCATGATAGAAAGGTGGTAGGCATATCTATTACCAATTTGTTGATGATTACGGAGGTGTCGATGATGAGGWKGGTAATTCGTTTACCTTCAAAGGTCGTTTCGCTTGGGTGGACCTACTTAATTTACTTATCGGWTTTGTTTTCTGATGATTTTCTTTTCTTTTTATACTGGGTTTCTTCCTRATTTAAGGTATTCTTTCGTAACCTAGTTAATTTACTTATCTATCTTGTTTTATGTTGCCCCAATGAACTAGTAATTTTGGTTATGAATTGGGATTTTTTGAAAACATTTTTTGATTGGGTGTTTAATTGGTTTGTTTCAATGTTTTTTTAACTTTTTTATTTGATTTTATTTGATGTTTGTTGTAGATAACGATGGTGTATGATTGATCTCAATATGCTTTCAAATCTGGGTTGTTGTTTGATTGAACTTTGAGTATGACTTTTTTATGCTATCCATTTGCTAACTTGCATATGATTACTGATTGACCCTTTATTAAGTTTGGTTGTGTTTTACCGTTCTTATTGAGCCGATGAAACAGGATAGGAAGATAATTTAAGTGTGCGCAGATGAGTGTTTAGAGAACCTCAGAGGTTCACCCAAGGGATCTGATATAGCAACCTTTTGTCTGTCTTTGCTTGTGGTTCCTCCAAATTTGAGAAGTATGCTAATGTTCCTTCATTTTGTTTGATTTCTTTATTTTAATAGTGTTCGTAAATAATGGGCTTCCACCCGTACCCTCCTACTGCTCCTTAAGTAACTCTTGTCTTAGTTATAATCTTATTAGACAATTATAATTATTTTTTTTTCATATATTCAATTATTTTTCTTATTTCAAAATTTTTATTGACGGTTTGCAATGTATAGTATACAGTATGCATAAATGGTTAAACTCATTCTCATATAAGTGAGTTGATTCCCTTTATACATGATCTAGTATGGCATATAAGGTGGAATTTGAAAATAAAATTAGAGAAGTATGAATGCAGGTACATTATTCCTCTTCTATTTCTCGATTTTCATTTTTAATTAATCACTAGGCCTGGGTGCAGGCTGCAGCTAGGMTGTAGCTTGGACGGTTTAAACTACAGTTTTGCTACAATTTCCTCTTTTCAAGGGATKCCTTCTTGCTCCTATTTGCGTGTGGTGCTACAATATTGGTTTTTTTCTATTTTGTGTGTGGGGGCAGTACAGCTTGAGATGGGACACCAAAGCCTAGTATAGTTGGTAATGATCTAAGGGTGTGGCTGCTACAGATTTTGCAAATGCCCGGATTGCTACATAAAGTAGGGGAGCGCATACCATTTCAATCATTAGAACAAAGCAAAGCACAGAGAAACAGGCTGCTTTTGTGCAGAGTAGCGACCGTACTTTAGGAGAGCAGTGCTACGAGCAAAACTGCACTCATATGAATTGGTCTGAATGGCTATACATCTGTTTCTTATAGAATTAGACATATACCATTGTTTTGATGCATCATGAGAAATTCCACACCTATCGAGTAGAACAATATCAAACTGAAAGTGTCTAAATGTTATGTTTGATCGAAGTTTTTTAAGTGCATCTTACTGATTAAAAAAATTTGGTTGACTTATTGACCATATTACTGATTATTGACGTCAATTTGACTAGAGTTTGACCAATCAGACTAAGATGAAAGTGAGAAGAAGACAGCAATACTCGAACTTTATGGGTTACTCCAGTCCAGTGATAGGACATAAGCGCTAGATGAAGGGATACCGTAGAGTGGACCATCTAGAAGACAACCCAATATAGAAAGGTCAATGGAACATAAGGAAAAGGAGGTTGGTGGAAACAGCACGGAAGAATTCAACATTGATAGGAGGCAAATAACTATATTGGAGTAACCGCTGATATTGCTCACGATTTTACCATTGAAGTCCTATAAATAGTAAGTCAGATAAACAACCTTATTTCGCATTTTTCTAGTTTCCTAGCCCGCACTTGGCTTAAGAAGCCAAGTATGGTAGCTAGTTTAGATTAGTTTATCGTAGCAATAGATCACCTATTGATCAATAAGTCTGTTGTTTTTTAGATTCCCATGTGTAACATGGTGGTAATCACTCTGTAATAACAGTTGTAGTCTGAGACTCTATCTTAACTATCTAATTTATGGATGCTTCGTTTTCTCTCATTCTTCTGTTTGTCCCTAAAGCTTTATCTTATTGCACACCAGTTTAATTCCTTACGTCATACTCTTACTTCTCTACGATCTTAGAGCCCTTTTTACGTTAGTCAAGTTAACTTTAATCAGTTTCCACAGAGGGAAGCCTACCGGAACCAAAATAAGTTGGGCGGTTGACTTGTTGGTGGAGTGTAAATACTCAACAGCATCAAAAGTGTCCAAAAGCTCAATATTATGTAAAGTGACGAACTATAATTCCTTGCGCCTTGAAATCCAAAACGGCCAAGACAGCTCTAACATGCTCAATCATTGAGTAGCTGCAAAACCATCAAAAAAGGAAATGCGGCAAAGATGCAAAATCGATCGTTAGAGTGTTATATAGAGAAATGAGGACAAAACTCTAAACAAAGAAAAACCAAAAACAATACTCAAATTATGAAAATAACTAGAACTGAACTTGAAGGACGTATGAGTCGTTATATCAATATATTTATATATTATATATCCATAAGACAAGCAGAATTCGTTAGGTTGACATTTTTCGTCCGATCCCTATTCGCTAAACTTGTAGTACGAAGTATAATACTCGTGTACTAATATTTGGTAAAGTCAGATATTCCTCCATTTAGAATTCGCTACACTATGTTCCAAATAAGCAGTTTAGACATAAATCTTGTGTCTCCCTTCCAAGCTCAATGACAAATACGGCTTGAAATAGTTCTAAATAGCGCGATGAGTCTTAGAAGCTAATGTTGCTTCGAAATAATTCTAGCCCTAGAAATTCGTAGGAAATCAATCACCTTTAGTAGAATCCTGGGTCAACCGAGTCAGTCAAATAGCTTCAAAACCAACTAATACAAACACCTTCCACCTTCCATGCTCTCATACAACACTCTTTACAAACCTAAAATAAACACTTTAACAAGAAAAAAACCTAAATTCAATAAAACCCGTTACCAAACCAATATCCACCTTCACTTCTCCTACTCATTCACACTAACAAAAGTAAATAACAAGGAACACACTCTAATTAAGAGAAGAACTTCTTTCAACAGATAAAGTAAATAGTGAAATGCAACTCCTAAATGACATCAAAACCTTCTACTTCCATCCTACTAATTACATTAACTTGCTCATGGGATATATCCTCTTTCCACTTACTCCTATGAGTAACAAGATAAAAAGACCACTCAAGTTCTCACCTAGTAGGCTTGTTACAACTCACCTGTTTTTGGAAAGATTAAGACCTATTGAACTCTTGTCTTTAGAGAATGAAAATGCGAATGCATGCCTAATTTCAATTGCTCATCTTCTCAAATGCATGTATGATGAATGACAAGCGCCCTCTTTTTTAAAATGTAAACTTTTTTTGTTTTTTTTGCAAGGGCCCGATTGACATGAGGATGTATGGATTACAGTGTGATTGGGACTGTTGTGAGTGGACTAAATAGTGACTATGGACTATAATGAAAGTAAGTGAATGTGGGTCAAGAACGATGATTGGGCCATACATATACATACAAGTCGACTATGGTCGGTTTGGTTTAATCGAAAATGAGAAGCAGATAATAGTGATGGTGATGGGTTGTATATAGGTACCCTAAATAGAGCTTGGTCATAATTCACCACTAACGTTAGTGATTTGCAAGTACTCTTAATTGTCAGCATTAAGTTAACACATGCACACGCGGAATGGGCAGGATAGACTTCTTAGCCATGTGATCCATTAACAATACACAAGGAGTTTCCTTAGGACTCGAGTATAGAACATACCCAATGAGACCCTATTCGAAGGCCATGGAATATGCCAATAATCCAATAAAAGGAGATGGAATTATGAGACTTTCAGGTCTCCACTTCACCAACGGTGATTATCTAGTGAATGTCGCCATTTTAATAGACGTGTGCCTTATCGGGCTTGTCCTACGTCGATTGTCCGTTGTGGCTTGAGCACAGATCCGCACATAAGTGTGTTCGGGTAGTGTTGTGAGTGGAAATTCAACGTGCCTATACCAATAATCCACGGACGCCGACACATTGGTGCAATTAATGGCCCACTTCTCATTAGTAACAGCGTGGGTGGGGAGCAGATACAAAAGAATCTTTGACTCAATCGCGCCGCATGTAGCGGCCTCCACTCGGTCTCCTTGTTAATCCTCGATCAAATCCATTGAATAAACAACACTTAGGCAATTTTTATCCTAAGAACGCTTTAACTTAAAATCTATTAAAGAGCGAGTTTCTATATGCACATATATCTACATAGCTAATTGGTGTACACTCAAATTAATTCAAATCAATAGTAGCTTAAATTGTTTGTCATGATTATTCTGAATTAATGTATTGAAGAAATTTCGGTCTTTTTAAGCAGATCAAAAAGTTTCAACATAACATACGAAATATATAATGAGATGATGATTAGTGCGCAACAATAGAAACTAAATTAGACCAAATAGTTGTATTGCTATCAACACAAAGAAACAAAGTTAGTGATCAAACTTTCTCAATGAATCGCTTTTCACAACAAAAGAATATTAACATTACAATTATAATTAAAACAATTGGATAAGGTGAACGAATTGAAACGACATGAATTTACAGATTGAAATTCAAAGAAAAACTATAATATTAATCAAATTAGTAATAAAAAGGAAAGAGAATTTGATTGAATAGTCTCAGATTGGATAGATTCGCAAAGAAACGAATCCGAAAGTAGCGAAGGATTTGAGAACCTTGGATGTTGTAAGGGTTTGTGTGAGAGAGAGGTTTTTGAGATCTTTGAATTGCTTACAATACGAGAGATTCGTTAATTTTCGATTGAGCACGAGAGAATGTATTTATAGCGTATGGGGAAAGAAGCAAATACGAAATCAAGTATAACGGAGGACAACTGTACAATGGTCACTTGATTGTATATACGATGTGATTGGGCTTGTTAAATTGGTTTTGGTTTCACAATACGTATGTTAATAAGGCAACGAGAAAATTCAAAGAAATAACATGGTCTCATAAAAGCAAATAAAACTACAAAATAACAAAACACACACCATTATATGATAAATTAATTAATACCATTTTGTATATGTAAAAGATACTTACTAATATGGAATTTTAAAGTGAACAGATTAAAATGGAAATACATCATTTCATATTAGTTTCTAAATAACTACAAAAAGTATATGACTAGATCTTTAAGATGCTATAAGCTATCTCGTTCGACTTCATCATAAACAAAAACACCTGCAGTTAAAATCAATAAATTAGACTTAATATGCTAAATGAGAATTAAAAATTAATTAGGACGAAATGAGAACGCACTCAAAATTCTGCTAAATTTACTACTTACCATAAACACTAACTAACAAATTAATGAGACATTTAAAAAGGTTTAAACCACAAGTTAAGAAATGAATAATTAATCACAAGAAACGTCACAATTTCACATAAAATTAATCAAATAATGTAAAATAAATAAGTAAAGAAAAGAAAATTGTGTAGCACATCATACTGACCACTAAATTAAACTTAATATCATACGATAAATCTACTTGGAGTATAATATCACGCTTATCCTTTTTACAGATCAAAATCTCAAAGCTATAATTAACACTTGTACTTTCCATGTAACTTAGTATCATTGTAAAAGAGGGAGAAAAGAAAAAAGAGTAATAAATTAGGTATCAGTTAAGACGCGCGTGTTGTTTTAATCCTAGTCTTGATTTAAGTGAGGGTAGATACTTAGGTAATCCAGCACATACCTAGTGCTAAATTACATTACCATCAATTATGCACAGTGCATCTACCGCTACAATGCCATAGCAATTACAGCTACTCA